>ML780073.1:377634-389100 GCA_009831015.1 Picea engelmannii | reverse complement strand
ACATGGTCTACCTCCTCATGTTCCTCTGTATCACCTTCTAGTTCTTGAATATCATCTTCTTCTGGTACATTATACTTTACAGGCCTTCCTCTTGGATCATATCTAACAACAAATGACCAACCTGGTTTACCGGGAACCTCGCAGTAGAATACCTGCTCACATTCGCTTGGAAGAACATAACTTTCTAGACCCGGCTCAAATGTCCTTGTATTAACCATGGTAAAACCATTGTCATGCTGAATAACAGTTCTTTCAGGATCATGTTCATCTATCCGTAAATGATACCATTTGACCTCAAACATAATTATCTTGAAGGATTTGAGGTCACACTCGATTATATCATCCAAATATCCATAATATCTATTTTCTGTTAGTCTTGTATGTTTGTCACTTATAGAAGAAACATTAGTGACTTGAAACATTGCAGTTATCCCTGAATCGACGGTTTTATTCATGTCATCCACCCTTTTGACGCGAAATTTTCAACCATTATACCACATAGATTTCTGGTGCTTCAACTGCAATATTCCCAACAAGTACAAAATAAATTAATAATTAATAAATGTATTTAAACTTAATAAATATTAAAAAATAATACATATTTAACATTTTGTATAATAACAGAAATTGCGGGTAAAATTCTATATGCTTACCTGTTTATCTTTTAAACCATATGCTAAATCAATCTCCCTTTGCGTAAGATTGTGATCTTCATTACGATGAGCTCTTTTAATTAATGTAGCCACCCCTTCCCATGATAACCTACCATGATTTTGTTCACATTGTTCTATCCATAGCTTCATCCAATCAATATTGTTAGCAATGTATAAATGTAGTGCATCCCACACTTGACCAGATGCAATAAAAAAAATATAAATTAGTAAGAATAATGAATAATAATAATTGATGGAAGTATAATATAAATTGAAGACATACAATATAGATAAAAATAAAATAATATAATGCCTTTCACTTCCTCATTTTACCATTCTCGACCAAGACATCCACTTCAGAGATTTTGACGTTATTGACACCCCAAATGCAATGCATATTAATTTTCCTCCTTAAATCAGTAAGATAATCGCTAATATACACTGAAGTTTGATATACCATATACCCCTCCACCATAGAACCCTCGGGACGTGCTATTTGTCTAACTAAAGCCTTCAATGACTTCAAGTGTCTCTCCACCATCCACATTGACCTTGTGTGTATAGATCCACACAATTCAATCTCCTCGACCTAGTGTATGAGGTAGTGTTCTTGCACATTGAAAAATGTTGGAGGTAGATACTTTTGCATTGCACACATTAAACGAGGAATTTCTCTCTTCTAATATTTTATATCTGCCTTATGGATTTCTTTAGATGACAACCACCTACAAATGTTACGATAACAAAATATGTTTTTACAAAGACAATATTGTATACATGAATATTACAAGTAAATTGAACACATGTCATCAACAAATTCTACAACATGTTTATTACATATAAATAATAATATGTAATTCATGTGTCGTTATTTACCTCATGTATTTTCCAAGGTCATATATAACTTGTTTTACGTTATAGTCAAAGCTGTCGGGCAAAGATAGAGGTAGCACTTACTGTAACAAAACAATGGCACTTTAATAATTTTTTTATTTCATATTAACAATATATTTACAAAATTTAAAAATATTACATCGATTCTTACCAATACATAACAAATATATGAAAGAAATTACCTTGATGAAGGTATGCCATTCATGAGTTTTTAACCCGCCAAATTCACCTTTCTTTGTTAATATATTCTTGATGTTTGAAGCAAATCCTGTTGGAAATCTAATTTTTCGAATGAGCTCTTTTACAACAATGCTTTCATCTTCTTTAAATAACCATGGGAGGCTATTTCAAACGACTCCATTAGTCCTATTTAAATCAATAATATTTAGCATTGCATGATTAGATTCTTGAATATCACTACAAATTTTAGAATTTTTTTCTTTGTCATGCCTTCCATATAAGATTCTCCATGACATTTTTGTTACGTTCTTTCCGATATTCATTGTGTCGAACAAATGAGTTATTTCTAGTTGCTCGTAGTAGGGAAACCTACTGAATTGTTTGGGGAAACTTTTCATTCCTCGTGGAAGTAGATCAATGCCTTGACGACCAAATATATGTTACATAAATGAACTTAACAAAATTACAATTGTTAGATTATACACAGTAGACATGAGAGTTAAACACAATTAAAAAATGTAATCTATTGCATATGATGATGAATATTGACTTACATTGACGATTTGATCTGTTATATTCCAACTTCCATAGGTGTGGTGTCATTCTTGGTGGTTTTATCCCACTCTCCTCTCTATCATTGAAAAGATGTTTATCGATATTTTGATACCTATGGTTCTTAGGGAGAAAGTGCCTATATTAATCAAACACCTCCTTTCCTAAACTTCTTGAACGATGAGATCTCATCCTAGGACCACAAACTGGACATGCAAATTTTCCCTTTATTTGCAGACCTAGAAGATATACATCAATGGAAACATTAGTTATATAAGAAGCAATTATTTAAAAAACAAACATTATAATATCATCAACATCTAACTTAATTAAGTGCAATAGTGTGTTACATACCAAAAAAATGTTAGTCCCGGTGCATCGTGAACTGTCCATGTAAGGATCCCATGGAATTGAAATCCTCTTTGACCTATTGGTCTAGAGATGTCATACATAGTGATGTTGTCCCATAACTTTAGCATCTCATCGACAAGAGGCTCAATATATACATTCATATCTTTCACTTGGTACTTACCTAAATGGTTAAAAAATACACATAATTACTACACCTTGTATACATATATGAAATTGTGCAATGAACAAGACAAATGAAATGTTAAACATTAAAAAAAAATATTGTTATAAAAATATGCCTAGAACAATCATTGCCAACATTGTGTTCTCTCTCTTTATTGACATCCAAGGAGGAAGGTTATTGTTTATAACAAAAATAGGCCACACCGAGTAGATAGACCTGAGCTCACCAAATGGATTTACACCATTAGCTACCAATGAAATCCTAACATTATGAGGTTCTTCTTTAAAAATTGGCCATTTTTCTTCGATATTTTTATATAAAGAACCATCTGCAGGAATTCAAAGAACATCATCTTCACTTCTATTCCGTGCATGGTAATCCATAAACTATGCTATGTTGCGACATCTAAATAGTCATTGTAGGCATGGAATTATGGGAATATAACGAAGAACCTTGTGAGACACCTTTTTTGTTAACTGATCAGTTCGATATCTACTGATTTGACATTGTGGGCAATTCTATTCAGATGCATATTGTCCATAATATATTATGTGATCATTGGGGCATGCATCAATAACCTGATATTCCATTCCAATTTCTTTTAGAATGACTGATAATTATCGGTATGTGTGAGGTAACTTATTTGGTGATGGTAAGAAATATTCACCTATCAACCTACAACAACAATATACAAAAATAAAATCAATAATGAAAATTATATTAATCATTATAAATATTGCATCCTTAATTTAGACATCAATTAACACTAAAAATAAAATAAAATAAAAGTTGAAAATTGCATAAAACTGTAAAATTATGTTGCTTACATTAGGATCTATGTCATACATGTGTTTGACAAACCATTTGATATCTTCAAGTTGACCAACAACATTACAGTAGAGGGAACACTTTTTTTTTTGCCTTCATATAGGGATTCAGTGGCATTTTGAAGGATAGGTTTATCAAAAATATATTCATCATCATTGTCCTCATCACTGTCATCATTATCATCCTTCAAGTTGTCCTCCTCCATGTTGACATCATCATCCATTGGAGCATTATAAATGTCTTGGATCATTCTATTTGTCCCATCATCATCAACTGTATTATTAATATCATCATTTTCCATAGGAATAATGTGATCACCATTATCCACATGATTAAGTTCAGCTTGTTCTTTAGTATTATCTCTATGAAAATGTCTCCTGCTAGGCAGCATCACATTCTTAGGATGATTTTTCTTTAATAAAAACAATGGAAGCAATAAAATACAGTTAGAGTATATCACAAATATTATTTTGAAAGATAAATTAAAAAAAAAAAACAAAAAACATTAATGTATAATACCCTTAAAGATCTATAATAACTAATTAATTACCATGGGACGATATTCATTGCCCCCTTCAATGTGCCCATTCTCCCTACAATGTTTTGCAACTAATTTTAAAGGTAGTATTCTTCCATTAAAACCCCTTCATTCACAATAAGGGAAATAACATTTCCCATCACCATGAATCACCATGTGCCACTTTAACATAACAAGCTCTCTTTTCTCGTCTGGAGTTGCCATTGTAATTGCCTATTACAAAAAATCCATTGAAACATTATAAGTACAATATACAAATCTATTCAAATAATTTGGTATATTTTTAGATATTTGTAATGAAAATTATACAACATGTTAAGAAAAATTAAGGGACAAAGCATGAAACCTAAAAAAATGAAACATTAATAACAGGAGGTGGATCACCCCTAACCCTTATTTCCATAGTCGTTATCCCTCATAACCTTATATGTAACTACTAACACCTAATGCATATAACCCCTATCACCTATAGACCCTTAAATTATTAACCCCTAATATAACCTTAACTCCCTAGAAACTCTAACCCTTATGACAATTAATCCATAACCCCTAAAATTTATCGCGTAGTCTAAACATTCAACTTTTTGGAGTTTTTATGGGCATATTTTCTGATGTTTTTTTTATTGAAATCTGACCAAAATTTGTTGGAACTCCATATTTGATTAATTGACTCTATATAATTCGAGTGACCTAAAGGTTTTTCATGGTGTTGAATCTATTTATGCATTCAAAAATGCAATTTAAACAACCAACAATGGAGATTTCACCAAGATCTATTTCATTGGATTCCGATGAAAAAGTTCAAAAAGTTGAATGTTTAGACAATGCCAAAACTTATAGCTTTTATATTTAATCCTTAATTTCTAAGACTTATAACCCATAACACCTAATACACATAAATTTCACCCATTTAAGACATGATTCTTAACCTCTATAATCCCTATTCCATAACATTATAACCCATAATCAATATAATATGTCATGATATCTAACCTATAACATCTAATCCATTTAACTTTCTCACCCTCAATGACTAGTATAACCCTTAAAATAAACATTATAACCATTAATGATATTGATAAATCCTGAGCCTTATCATCAATTAATCCCTTTGGCCCCTATTGCCTTAAATCCTTGTAACCCCAAGGTACAAAAACCTTAACACTTATATTTCATAACACCTATAATTTATAACCTCTATCTTTTGTAGTCCATATAGAACCTAAGATTTATAATCAATTTAATCCCTAACCCATATAATGTTTAATTTCTTACACATATAAACATTAAGACCTAAATATTATAAATTATATCACATCTATTCTCTACAAACCATAATACAACACATAACTTTGATAACCTTCTTCATATATACCTTATAATTCATAACCCCCTATAACCCCTTACCCCAAAAATTTATTGACCCTAGGTGTTAACATATATAACTCATATATCCTCTTTAATATGATAACACATCTTTGTTAATTCTATAAGTTGTCATCTCTAACTTGTAATACATGAACTTATAAACCATAAACCTTATAACCATTGTAACCCTTAAACTTTTCTAAACCTAACATTGATCCCTTCCAAGCCATTACAAATAGCTCTTATAACCTTTAATCCTTATAACTCATAACTCCTAACACTTAAAACCCTAACCCCTTTAACCCTTACCGATATTACCCTATTCGTAAAACACTAAATCCATATAATCCATAATCGTAAAACACTAACCCCTTACTGCCATGACATCTAACCCCTCACCCATATAACCCATTACACATGTATCACCTAATTATTAACAACTATAACCACTATAAGTCCAAACATGTATACTTTTTAAGTTCTTTAATTAACATCACCCCTAACCTCCCTAACCGTAACTCATGTAAGCACTTAACCATTAATATCTACTCTTTATAATATTTATAACCCATAACACCTCATCTAGTTTATAATTCATTTAACTTTTAATAGTTTTAACCCATTATTTCCAAATACCTATAACATCTTCATCACTTAAATACTAAAACCCTAGCATATATAACCCCTAATAATTATCCCCTATAACCCCTAAATATTTGTATGTATTACCATTAACACTTAACACATATATCTTTTATCCATAATTAGCACCTATAACCTCTTCATCTAAACCCTTATAAGGAGTGAAAATAAACCATAAAATAGTTCAATAGCACCAAAGTACTAAATCACATACAAAAATTTTAAGTACTGACCTTCGAAATCTTAACTATGTAGAGTCTGATCAATTCATTGTTTCTCTTCTTGAAAGAGAATTGAAATCAAGATTTCATAAAAAACCAAAACACCATTGCATCAGAACACCCGAATGATTTTCGCAACTGTAGAAAATGATTGTCGTAACTATAGCAAATTTTCCATAACTGGGATATATATATTATTGATTTGCCATAAATGACCGTTTGATTCCCACACGTGCCCTTGTTGGTCGCTAGAGCGACTAAATGGTGGTTAGTCACTAGAGTGACCAACATTCGTCGTTAAAATGACCAATCTGGAATGTTGTTCGCTAGAGAGACCAACATTTGGACCCCGAAAAAAAAGAAGTATATTTAGTATAAAAAAATTCAAAAAAAATACGACGAAATTCTAAACCGTCGTAATATTTCATCATAATTTGCGCCCAATGTAGTAGTGGAGGTAGGCCTCTTCCTTGTATTTCACATTAATCTATATAACATATGTTGGAATTGAGTTGATTTCTACAGTCATACCTGTCTGTTGTGGTTTACCCTTAGCCATAGAGAGTTTTTCCCTTGTAACAGAAATGGTGACTCCACCGGGGAGAGATCTTCCTTCTAAGGGTTGAAGTACATTTTCTTCTTACATTGATCTTTTTCCTTTGTGTTTCTTGTCGTATCACTACTTGACAGATCCTATTCACTCTGAGTCTGATATTTCATCCTTTTACCCTTGCCTGACCTTGTTTTAAAGCATATACGCCCTTTTTTCCTTGACAATCGCGTATACACACTTTCTGTCTCATTGCAAGAAGCATATATATGCTCTATTCTCTTGAACAGTCGTGTAGACCACTTCCCCTTGCTTGTTTTCTTGTTTGAGTGACTGCTGGGTAGGATTTAAAGATTGTTGAGCCTTCTTAGGTCTCTGTAGTGTCTGTTGAGGTTATCTAGGATGACAGGAAGCCTGTTTGGAGTTGAATTTTTGGGCATAGTCTTTCTCTTTGTTTTCTATTTTTAATTTTTCCTTGGCTTCTGGGTTGTTTGCTTGGCTGCCTGGTATTCTTCTTGAGTTACTTCTTTTATACACAGTAGAATTCATCTGCCAATTTGTTTATCAGTCCATGCATTTTCTTTTTAGAATATTGAAAATACAAAAAATAGGCATTTTGCATTGGTTGGCATTTTTGTCTTTGAATTTTTATCATTAGCTTAGCACATTTAGTGAAAGATCGTATTTTATTTCTGAATTGCAGATTTGAAATTGAAGACTACACTATTTTTATTAGCATATCATTCATTGAAAAGTTAAAGATAGACTTTGCATTATATCCATATTTATTTTTTAGCTGAGTCATAACACCATGAGATTCACATCCATACCTTTTTGAGTAACCACGACCAATAAAATTTATTCTTTAAACTAAAATTGATTAGTCATGATTTTATTTTTAGGGTGCACAAACTAGCTTAGAATTTAGTGCCTTAGAATAGGAGTTTGTGAGTAAAATTCTCCAAGGAAATTAAATCAACATATGTGTCTGAGACAGGGAGTTGAGAAGTCCATTGTATAATCAGTTAGATTAAGAGGATCCTCTCACACCAGAGTTAATCATGAGGTCACACAAGGTTAGTTGAAGGGATAACCCTTGGATACTCACCTAGCATCAGAGATATTTTTGTGGATTTATTCGTATTTGGGGATCTTTCTAGTTCCCATACCTCTATGTGAGGCGGTGCTTTCAAGGTTTCAGGCTTTGCTACCCTGCCCATACAGTGATCCAGACTTACAACTTCTCACTTGGGCATCGATTATACAATGGTTTATTAGTTTCTTGACTTAGGGGTTATTCTGCTTGTACCCTGAGTGAGATAAGGGTTGGAAAACACCCAACCTTTATGGAGGATTACCTCTCCGGGGGGATCTGACCGACTGGTTGTTAATCCAAAGAGGACCCTTATAATTGATTCTGTTACCTCCAAACTTTAGCGGGGAGTCTCAGGTCCCTCCTGGATGAGACATACCTTCTTTTGCAAGGGAGGCCACTCAACCACTTTAACCCGTTTGCATGATATTGGTCGTTCGACTTTTTTGGTATGCTCTTTGACTAGTAGTCGACCTTAGGCGTCTATTTTAGGTTTCATCATTATGGGCAGTGGAGTTTATTTTTCTCCCTCATTCACTGCTACCCACCCTATGATACATGTTAATTTCATGGGGGCGGACCCTTCCATTTTTTACAATGGTATGCAAAACTACAATGCTCAGTCCGCACCTTGGGTCTCTAGCCATTTTTCTGTTGATATGCCTTCCCCCGTGCAACCCTCTCCCTGGCCCACATATATGAATCCTAGCATTGGACCCGAGGCCACCATGGATCTGATGCCTACTTCTTCATTTGATATGAGTTGTGTCCCCATGGGAGGTTGGAACCTTCCCCCCTATGGATCCAATACTAGATATTCTCTTTCAGGAGCCAGTACTCAGATGGGTGCCTATCCCACTTATTAACCCCCACCCATGTATCTTTCGTCCACCATGTCAGTTCCTTCGAACACTTTTTCCATGACATGTCCTCAATTTCCACTAGGTCTTTCATATGGAGAGAACCAGTTTTACGGTTCGGGGTACCCTCTTTATGGGACCCCTTTACAAGGGGGAAACATATATCCTCACTCAAATAATCCTTGTCCTACCTCGGTCTCTTCACATACCTCAATGATGATGCCCGTCCAAAATTCTTCGGACCATTTTGGCATGAATCAACACCTTTCTGGGCTAGGGAAAGAGGTATACCAAGATCCTACCTGGATTGCAATTTTTCAAAATCAATCTTTCCCCAGACAGTGGAATCAAATGCCACCATCAATCTCCAACCTAGTCATTGTTAGTCATACTGGTGCTCCATCTCCAACCTTTTCCAGTTATGTCAGAGATGGGTTGACTTCTTCTACAAAATACATCAACAACTTGCCCCCAACCTCTATCAATTATGTTGTGTGTACTGTTCTTTTTTCCCCGAATCATAGCCATGTCACGTCTCTCGCTTCTACTCATCATACATGAGAGGACTCTCTTTCTCTTGCTAGTTACATTGAGAAGCCTAGATGCCTCAAACGTAAGCCTAAATTATTTTTCAGGACTTGCGAAGGAAGTCACATTACTCATTTGTGTCCAATCACTTCCGAGATACCAAAAGCGTGGGGCTCACCCAAGAGACCTTCAAATTCTGAGGCATCCATGGTTTCTCTTCACACAACTTCTCCCTTGATCGTCTTGGTGGTTCCACCGATACAATATTCTCTTGACCTCACCCCCTTTGTTAAGGGTGAAGCGTCTCTTGCCCCTGTTATTATGCATCCTCTTTAGCCTATAATTGAAGAAGTGGCCACACTAGTGCAATCTATGGTCAACCCTAATCTCCCTGAAGAGAATGATGCACCTTTCATTCATGTCATCAACATTTCACACCCTCCCCCATCTGAACGAGAGAGATTTATTCTCCCCCTGAATTCTCTCCCTCCAAGTCATGACGAGGTTCCTTTTGATTGGGATGACCTGATGGGACATCCCATACCCCCACCTATGTATTTTCCATTAAGAGACATTATTCGAACCATCACAGAGACTGTATCCTCCGTTAGCACATTTTCCTCCTTGACTTGGAAAGCCTTGGGTTTTCCTAAGCTCTTGTCATTTATCTGCAAGATACTGACTTTCGACAGAAGGCCGAGACAAGATCCTTGGCCTCCCCCTTTATATGTTGATTAGACTCCCAATAATGAGTCTCAGTTAAGCTCTTTTCCAACTCGTCCAAAAACTGAAAATATTGTCGAGTGATTTTTCCCTTTCACACTCGCTAAAATTGGATTTGAAAGATCATGAGTCCTAGTTATGCTCTTTTCTAACTCGCTATAAAAAATAGAAATGATTGTCGAGTGAACTTGTCTTTTTCACACTCGTAAAATGGATTTGAAAAGATGTCTATTTGGCACAAGTTTCCCCCTTTTTCACACTAAGTAGACTAAAAGATATAAAAAAGGACATTTTTTGGCGTTAAGTTGTGATTGCATCTCATGCGCTTGCTTGTTGTATTGAGTCGTTAGCTGGTTCTTGCTTTGCATTATAAACCGTTGCCTAAGAAGTTTGCATCCTCAACCAAGAAGAGCCTTGTTTTTATCCTTCGCAATTTGACACCCTATACCTTGGAGGGAACATCACCATGAGTGTCCTTCTCCCACATGCATTTCCTTGCATTGAGCATATGATGCAGGAGCATCTCTCCATGCAGCCAGCCAGCCACATCAGCGCGCACTCATGCAGGGCTGAAAGGGAGGCGCAGCCTCATTTTGAATTTGAATTCAATGTAAATTAATGCCTTAGGCTGGTGAGCCATGAATGCCATGCCTTTGCGCTAGCTGTAGATAAGATAGGCATTTATTGTAGATCGACTGAGATCTAGTTCTGAATAGCAGACTAGACATCGATTGATTGTAATTAATTAGAGTAGGTAAATCCTGGAGGGAAGCGCTAAGAGCACCTCAGGTAAAAGAGATAGGGAGATCTCATTTGAGAGGAGAGCGTGGTAGTAGAATCTGCATGTAGAGAAGAAGAGCCGAGGGAGAGCTCGGGAACACCTTGTAAAATATACAGGCAATTGCCATTATTAATAAAGAGCAGTTTTTCCTGCATTTTCTGTCATTATATGCATGTATGTATGTGTGTGTTCATTATATGCTGCAATTGTGTATCGTTATCATGTATTTGCAGGGAGTTGGTTTGATTTCAGGTTTGAGAGGTCTTTGAGGGTTCATGCCATGAGGGCGTGACAGAGTGTTGAGACTCTGAATCCCAGTGCACAGAGGTGGCACTTCTGAACTCAAAGGAGTCAGACAAAGACGTGCTGAGGGCACGAGCCTTGAAGACAACAACTCATACAGAAGAAGGACTTTTGGGGTTACTGAACACCTCAAGAGGCAAGGCTGTGTAGCTGAGACACAGTGCTAATGGAATCACTGAGGATTCTGTGAGAGGCTCTGCCAAGAGGGCATTGAGCG
>ML780073.1:332636-354074 GCA_009831015.1 Picea engelmannii | reverse complement strand
CTGTAGATAATATTACTCAATGTATTCTCTGAAACTCCTCCAATTTTCACTCCTTGAATCCTCCCCAAAAAGAGGTTATAGAAAGAATGGTAGACTTTATTCAATTCTGGTCTATTCAGAAGACCCAACTTGTAAAGCATGCCTCACGCTCAATATTTAACATCCGATTCTGAAACTTGCACACAAGAAACTACAATCCGTACTCTTTCCAATGGAAGTGATCCCACTTTATTTGTATTATGTATGAAGAAGTTATGACTATTTTACCTGGAACACCTGTTTATTGACTAGCTTCAGGACTGGTCACAAACCCTATCTTCCACAGAGTGTATCTCCATAATTATAGCAAATAAAGAGCTGAAATTTTTACCAAAGGTACCTTGATATGTCCTATCAATACCATATAGATTTCACCATCTAAATTGTTCTAGAAATTTTTTTTATAGCAAAAATGGTAAGATGACCTGAAAATAACATACCTTAGAACACATCACCAAAAAACTTCATCCTCCCTTGAAATCTAGCCTTCTTTTCTTCTTATTACCTCTGAAATTAGAATTGTATAAAATGAATGTATAATGATGTTTATTTATACCATTTATGTCACTTCCTTTTAACATTAGGGTCGACCTGACACTTTCTTATTTTGTAATTCTTTTCTTTAATTATCTTTAGGGCCTACATGTACGTCCTTCTTCAATTCACTTTGTCATCTTCAAAAAATCATTTCTCCTCAACCATGAGGATCCACGTGACGTGCCACATACCACCAGAAACAACATGATGTATACTATCCATCCATGAGTGTTTTATCTACATGTGCATTTTCCTTCATGTCCAAATACCTTCATGAATATTGCGGTCCAAAACCCATGACTAGGTTTGACATCAATGGCAACAACCAATCTTCCAACATGGTGTTATTCAAACAGTGGGCAACACAATTGTGTAGTGTTTGGTTAGGAAACCTCTATTACAAAATGTTCTTCCTGAATTGGCAGAGTTGTCGTATGAAACATATTTAAAAAAAAAGGAAAGCAATGTCTATATGTTGCGGAAGCTTCATATACAGAGCAAATTCACCTTAAATGAGGACAATGCAATTTTGCATATCGGCTGAAGAAGGGAAAAAAAATAAATTAAATCAAACTTTGGGAGGAAACGAAAATGCCTCATGTCTCTCTGTAATATTTTTAAAATATCCATATGAATGTTCGTTTCAAGAGAAAATGAATGAGCCAACGTCTTTTCTTTGTATATCAAATTGTTTGGTGCAAAGGTCGATGGGTTCTTCTCAATGGAACCTTCTACGAACTTTCTTCTGGGTTGTTTAAAGTATGGTTGGTTCTTGGTTATCTGGTTTGTCTGTCAATTTGTATACTGTGGAACTCCAACTCTTCTTTGGAGGACACAGAACAATATAGTTGAATTTTTTTTGCAAGCTGGCACGCAGATCCGCGTGATAATTTCTATGGCACTGTGACACAAATGTACTATGTGACTTGTTTTGGAAAATTTCCTTGATCGATGAACTTGGTCAAATTATTGTTGTGAAATAATTTGAAATCAACGAATATATAGTGTGCGAAGTGAAATTGTCCTATCATACCAATAAGAGTCTCTTAAAATTCAAATTGATCATTGTTTTCATAATTTTTTCTTATTCGATGAACTTGGTAAAATCAATATCCTTGAATAATTTGAAATCAATCAATATATAATGTGCGGAGTGAAATTGTGCTATCATATGAACAAGAGGGCCTTAAAATTCAAATTGGTCCTTGTTATGCTTGCGGTGATAGAATTTTAGAAAAACATTCTTTTGTTTCCTTCATTTTTTTAAAAATAAGCGATTTAACATCCTTTAATAATTTAATGTAATTCACTTGTAGAATAACAATAGTTAATATTAATATTTTAGTATCTGAAAATAATGTTTTTAGCTGAAGTTAGATAGGATGAGAATTGATAAACAATTGCAATCTTGAACCCGCTAGACGTGGAATCCGCAAGTCTACCTGTAAATTTGTATATCGTGGAAGTTTGGGTGATATTTGCAGGACACCGAACAAAATAGGTTCAAATTTCATCTCGTCAGGCCGAGAACCTGCGATCCAAAAAGTGCCTAAGTATGGAACGAGGGATCCGCATATGCTCTATAAAATCTCTTGTCCATAATTTATAAAAGTACATGTTTACTATGTATTACTCGTTTGTCGGAAAACTTTTATATCAGTCGCTCGACCAAATTGTACAAACTTTCTCGTTTAATTAAATTCTGCAATAGAAAAAATTATTATTAATAATTTAGTATTGAAAATAATGTTTTTAGATATGTTAGATAGTTGATAGGGATTAGTATCTGTAAACAATGGAAAACTTGAACCCTCCATCCCTCAAGTCCATCTATCAATCTGTATATCGCGGAACTCCGAGGGTTATTCGAAGGACAAGGAACAAATGAAAACTGCAATGTTGAGCCATGCAACCCACAGGTCCATTTGTCAATTTGTAAATCACAGAGATGTGCCTAGTTTTTGTACAACACGGAACAATAGAGGTCCAATTTTCAGCCCGTGAGCCCTAGAAACCCGATAAAAAAAATTCGCTAGATATGAAATTCATACGGGATCGCTACGGGACAATGAAACTGCAATGTTCAGCCAACCAACCTGAGTCCATTTGTCCACTTGTATATCACGGAAGTCTGGGTGCTATTTATAGGAGACAGAATGATAGAGACTATATTTTCGACCTGCCAGGCCACAAACCAAAAACTTCCTAGGTATGGAATGAGGGATCCGCATATGCTGTATAAAATCTCATTCCATAGTTTATATAAAGACAATGTCCACAAGTTCACGTGTCAACTTGTATATCGCAGAAGTCTAGGTGCTATTTGTAGGACACAGAACAATAGATACTTAATTTTCAGCCTGCCAGGTCACAAAGTCACGATCCAAAAAGTCCCCAAGTATTGAATGAGGGATCCACATATATTCTAGAACAATGTTTTTGTACAACGTGGAACAATAGAAGCCCAATTTTCAGCCAGCCAACCCGAGAGCTCCCGATAAATTTTTTTTGCTAAATATGAAATTCATATGGGATCTCCGGATATGTTGTATAAAATCTCATTCCATACTTTATTTAGAGACTATGTCCACAAGTCCACGTGTCAATTTGTCTATCGTGGAAGTCTAGGTGCTATTTGTGGGACATAGAACAATAGATACTTAATCTTCAGCCTGCCAGGTCGCAAACCCACGATCCAAAAAGTGTCGAAGTATGGAATGAGGGATCTGCATATGTTCTAGAAAAATGCGTTTGTAAAGCACAGAACAATAGACGCCCAATTTATAGCTCACCGACCCCAAATTCCCTGATAAAAAAAATGCTAAATTTGAAATTCATACGGGATCGCTACGGGACAACAAAAGTTCAATGTTTAGCCAGCCAACCCGAGTCCACCTAACAATTTGTATATCGTGGAAGTTTGGGTGCTATTTGTAGGAGACAGAACAATAGAGACTCTATTTTCGGCGCGCCAACCCGTGAACCCTCGATCCACAAACAACCTAAGTATGGAATGAGGGATATGCATATGATGTATAAAATCTCATTCCATACTTTATATAAAGACTATGTCCAAAAGTTCGCGTGTCAATTTGTATATCTCCGAAGTCTAGGTGCTATTTGTAGAACACATAACAATAGATACTTAATTTTCAGCCCACTAGGTCTTGAACCCGCAATCCAAAAAGTGCTAAAGTATGGAATGAGGGATCCTTATATGTTATAAAACACTATCAATTTGTATATCGCGGAAGTCTGGGTGCTATTTGTAGGAGACGAGACAATAAAGACTCTATTTTTGGCCTGCCAGGCCGTGAGCCCGCCATCCAAAAAATGCCTAAGTATGGAATGAGGGATCTGCATATGCTGTATAAAATCTCATTCCATACTTTATATATACTATGTCCACAAGTCCACGTGTGAATTTGTATATTGTGGAAGTCTATTTGCTATTTGTAGGACACAGAAGTCTAGGTGGTATTTGTAGGACACAGAACAATAGATACTTAATTTTTAGCCTGCCAAGTTGCGAACCCGCGATCCAAAAAGTGCCCAAGTATGGAATAAGGGATCTGCATATGTTCTAGAACACTATCAATTTGTATATCGTGGAAGTCTGGGTGTTATTTGTAGGAGACAGAACAATATAGAATCTCTTTTCGGCCCGCCAGACCACGAGCCCACGATCCAAAAACTACCTAAGTATGGAATGAGGGATCCGCATATGCTGTATAAAATCTCATTCCATACTTTATATAGAAACTGTCCACAAGTCTGTGTGTGAATTTGTATATCGCAGAACTGTAGGTGCTATTTGTAGGACACAAAATAATAGATACTTAATTTTCAGCCTGCCAGGCAATGAACCCATGATCAAATGCAATGTCCAGCCAAGCAACCAATAGGAACTGCTGTCAATTTGTATACCACAGAAATTTGGGTGCTATTTGTAGGATATAGAATAATAGAGACTCTTTTTTCATCCCGCAAGGTCGCCAAACCATGATAAAAAAAGTGCCTAAGTATGGAATGACTCTTTTTTATATTGCTCGTTTGTGGAAATACTTTTATATCACTCAGCTGACCAGATTGTGCAAACTTTCTCATATAATTAAATTCTGCAATATAAATATTTAACAGTAATAATTTAGCACAGGTAAGGTTCTGAATTTGTATATCGCGGAATTTTCAGTGCTATTTGTAGAGCGCGGAATAATAGATGCCCAATTTTTTGCCCGCTAGCCCGAGAACCCTCGATCCAAAAAAGTGGCTAATTATGGAATTGATATGAAATCACTAAGGACAAAAAAAATGAAATGTTGATCCAACCAACCCGCATGTCCTCCTATCAATTTGTATATTACGGAAGTGTAGGTGCTATTTGTAGGACACAAAACAATAGAGGCTCAATTTTCATCCCGCAAGGCCAAGAACCATCGACCCTTCACGTGCCCTGGGCATATCTTCGACTGACCGCTTTTCATACTTTGGTATTTCTTGGAATCGATTTCACCATTGTTGTTGCCTTCGTACTTGTTTCCAGATATGAAATAATTAAGCTTTAATGCTAGTAGCCATCTTGCAACAACCGTTAAAACTGTCAGTAATGTCCGGAAGTATGTGTTAGCGATAGAAGTCACCCCTGGATTGCAGCAGGATCAGAACCTGATGCCCATCAGTTTATGTCACGATTTGTTTAATGGGGTGATCGAATGGAAGTTAACTTAGAACGATGTGGTTCTAACTCCAAAACTAGGCCAGGCATGCATGGGCAAGTGAGGTCTTAGATAACTTCAGACAGTGAGTTGTAGTAAGGGTGAGTAGGGGGAAGACTTGTATCAGAGAGGTGAAAAGGTCTATCTTAAACATCCAGTTTCTAACAGACTGTAGGAGAAGGTATCGAAATGCAAGATCTTCCTACATTCAAACGCAAAAAACTAGAGAATACAATAATGAGACAATACATCCTTTATCATAACATAATTGCAATGATTCGCATGAATCAGTCGTTCACGAACTCTCTCAGTATGAGATGAAAATTTAGATGGAGTAAGAAAGACTGTTTGTCATAAAACAAGAAATCTCGCATACAGATGCATAACCAGAAATCTAGAATATCTATTAAAACTTTATAGTCTGGAGCATCGCTCTACCATCCATACCTTACAAAATACAAAGACTGAGTCTATATACTCCGAAAATTCGCCTAACAGCGGCGTGCTTAGTCACCCAAGGCTTGGTGTCCTTTTAGCTGAATTCAGACAGATATCCTTCGTCATATGCCATCTTAACTGCGCATGGCTCCTGTAAGGGGAGTAGCTGAGCCATTAAGAGCCAAGTTAGCATGTACAGACCTCCTCCGGCTAGTTGAGAACTCGGTATGGATTTTCTGGAAAAATGGGTACATAGGACCCTCTCGAGCAGACTGCTTGCCAGACCCTCCATACCTCACACTTAAAGAATGAGGAGAGGTTTCAACCACCCCTTCTTGCCTTCATTTACTCCAACCGAAGACCAGGATCGAGGTCGGGTTTGATGGCAACTGGAGGTCATGACAGGCCTCTATGTGATTGAAACCTGACGCCTTTGGCCCCTTTTTCAAAACTCTTTTCTTTCCCAAGTGACCACAGCCTGTGACCCTGTGCTTATTCCCAAGGAACTTTCGGCGTTCGCGAATGGGAAGGAGCTAATCCTTGTTTCTTGAAATCGCGATGATAAAAATGTCGAGATGGCTTAATCTGACACCACGCGTCCCTCTAGATCTGACGATTCTGAACTCTCTCGACGATGCCGTGGGCCCGGGTCCTGGACGCTCTCGTCACTTCACACATTGGGGATATGAGGGAGCTTCTCCTTGATATTGTGGGCCCGCATTTGGGCGCTTTCGGCGCTTCAGGGTTCGGGGTTTCGAGATGTACAATGACATAAGACCTTCACCCTTTGAATTCGCGACTGCCGAAAAGCCGACGCGACTAGGTCTCGCACCACGCATCCTTTGGATGGACGGTTGCTACTCTTCCCTGCATACAATATGGGCGCGATCTATTTGCGCTAATTTCAGTGCAACTCTGCTATTCGCGATTTCCCGTCGGCCGCCGATCTTCTCCTATGGATGAATATGGACCGTCGTCAATATAATTTCGCTCGCTTACTGGCTTTGAAGCTTGAAACGAGATTTTTCTGTGCTGCGCTCGGGCGCTTCTCCTGCGACTTGCAGATTTGAATACTCTTGTGCCCCGGACAAGAAATGTTACTAACATTAGGCTCCATGGGGGATAGAGTTGTCCCTGTGATTCTCTAAGGAATCATTTTGCAGTTTCAGTGCCTTGTTGTTGGGCTATGGAGTCAGGCTCAAAATAGCCTGCTGCTGAAAATACAGGTCGAAAAATAAAAGAAACAAAATAAATATACATGCTCAAAGGAGCTTATTTATATACAATCCTAAACTAATAAAACACTTTACATGGGTCTAGGTGAAAGCATATTTCCACCATAGCCATTCAAGCAGCTTCCTGGATAGAAGCTCCTTCCTTCTGTCAATGATCATCAGCAGATGGTGTAACCGTGACAGTAGAAGGGTTACACTCTTCGACTCCTCTTTACAGGCTAGAGTTGAGATGAAATAGGGCGGCTCCAAGGCATAGGGGAAATGCCACTCCATGTACTTGCTAACAGGGTCATAGAATGAGTGGCCGATCCCGGAAAACTGGTGACAAACAGTTGCATGTGCTACACAGTTGTCCACTTGCGACTGAATATCTCTGATAAGCACAGGTAGGAGGACAACTGACGTAGGCTCACTGATCTCAGGCGGTGGCTGTTCATTGATTGGCTCCGGATAGAACATGAAGTGTGTGCTCAGTTGTTCCTCTGGTTCCTCCTCCTCTTTTCCGTGCACTCCCCCATCTTGTAAAAAGGGAACGGTCTCCCGATCCTTCTCTTCAATCCCAAATGTAAATACATCATGGGAAATCTCATGAAGGAATAAAGAACGATCCTCTTCCACAATGGATTCCTTGTTTAAATATGAGACAACAGGCTCATTAGTGGCAAATGCTAATGCATCCAAAAAATCTTCAATAATCTCTTCAAAAGAGCTTCTTAGATCATCTACCTCGAAGACTGGAAAATCCTTTTCGCTGCCTTCAGATTCCAATTTTGCACACTGAGGAGTGGGGAATATCGCCTGCACCACTAGTTCACTCAGAGCGCCATCCTCTTCCCTGGGAAACTCATCACTCTCATAACCCCCCCCCTTACTGCAGACAAATGGGGAGGAGAAAGGGCGGAGCTCTGACCCAGGTCATCAGGATCATCCTCATAGCCTACATCCGAAACAACTTCATCCGGTATAGAGTTATGGTATCCCTCACTATAGTTATGACAAACTAACACAGAGGGATAAAACTCTTGGTAATAGGCGACGAAAGCTGGATGAAACTCCGAGAGTGAAGAAATGCTAGCAGGGGGTAAAGAATGATACCATTTACATGCATCCCTTGCTAATGAGAACATGAACATTTTCAATAATACATCCTCATGATGTATCTCCCACTGACGCATGAGTTCATGAAAATCAATGAGGTGCTGAGCAGAGTTGTCATATTCACGCTTTCCAAATATGGGTAAATAATCGCCCCATTCATTCAAAGAGGTGACAACATTAGGAAAACCAGGAATAGCATAAAAATTAAAAGGAGCAAACCTGTGAGCAAGGATTTTCTCCATATCGAACTAGTGGAGTCGCCAATCGATCCTTGAATCATGGAGTCGCCAGGTGAAAGAAGCGCAACTTCGAATGTGTCTGGTCCTTGTTCACCATCAAAGGCTAGATCCTAACATTGTTGTTACCCCAGGAAGCTTCTTTGGCTGAGAAAGCAGCTGCTGAAACCTTCTCGAGAAAGCTCCTTAGGGTCAGATTTCAGGTGTGCTAACAGTAGCCACAGCTGAAACAGTGATGTGGAAACCTTGGAGTCGCCACAGTGGAGTCGCCAGGTGCATAGTAGCAATCTTGAAGGGCTCTGATGTCTGATGCACCTTCAGAATCAGAGGCTCAATGCCGTTCTACCCAGGGAAAATATTCAACTTCGTCCCCGACAACGACACCAGAAATGTTAGCGACAGAAGTCACTCCTGGATTGCAGCAGGAGCAGAGCCCGACGCCCATCAGTTTATGTCACAATTTGTTTAATGGGGTGATCGAATGGAATTTAACTCAGAACGATGTGGTTCTAACTCCAAAACTAGGCCAGACATGCATGGGCAAGTGAGGTCTTAGATAACTTCAGACAGTGAGTTGTAGTAAGGGTGAGTAGGGGGAAGACTTGTATCAGAGAGGTGAAAAGTTTTGTCTTAAACATCCATTTTCTAATAGACTTTAGGAGAAGGCGTCAAAATGCAAGATCTTCTTACATTCAAATGCAAAAAAACAGAGAATACAATAATGCAACAATAAATCCTTTATCATAACATAATTGCAATGATTCGTAGGAATCAGTCGTTCACGAACTCTCTCAGTATGAGATGAAAATTTAGATGGAGTAAGAAAGACTATCTGTCATAAAACAAGAAATCTCACATACAGATGCATAACCAGAAAGATAGAATATCTATTAAAACTTTACAGTCCGTAGCTTCGCTCTACCATCGATACCTTACAAAATACAAAGACTGAGTCTATATACTCCGAAAATTTGCCTAACAACGGTGTGCTTAGTCACCCAAGGCTTGGTGTCCTTTCAGCCGAATTCTGACAGATATCCTTCGTCATACACCATCTTAACTGCGCATGGCTCCTGCAAGGGGAGTAGCTGAGCCATTAAGAGCCAAGTTAGCGTGTGCAGACCTCCTCTGGCTAGTTGAGAACTCGATATGGATTTTCTAGAAAAATGGGTACACAGGACCCTCTCGAGAAGATGGCTTGAGCAGATGGCTTGCCAGACCCTCCATACCTCACACTTAAAGAATGAGGAGAGGTTTCAACCACCCCTTCTTGCCTTCATTTACTCCAAGCGAAGACCAGGATCGAGGTCAGGTCTGATGGAAACTAGAGGTCATGACGAGCCTCTCTGTGACTGAAACCCGACGCCTTTGGCCCCTTTTGCACATCTCTTTTCTTTCCCAAGTGACCACGGGCTGTGACCTTGTGCTTATTCCCAAGGCACTTTTGGCATTCGCGAATGGGAAGGAGCTAATCCTTGTTTCTTGAAATCGCGATGAGCGAAACGCTGAGACGGATTAATCTGACTCCATGTGTCCCTCTAGATCTGACGGTTTTGAACTCTCCTGATGATGCCGTGGGCCCGGGCCCTGGATGCTCTCGTCACTTCGCGCATCAGGGATATGAGGGAGCTGCTCCTTGATATTGTGGGCCTGCCTTTGGGCGCTTTCGGTGCTTCAGGGTTCGGGGTTTAGAGATGTACAACGACATAAAACCTTCACCCTTTGAATTCTCGACTGTCGAAAAGCCGACGTGACTAGGTCTCGCGCCACGCGTCCTTTGGATGGACGGCTGCTAATTTTCCCTGCATACAATATGGGCACGATCTATTTGCGCTAATTTCAGCGCAACTCTGCTATCCACGATTTCCCGCCGGCCACCGATTTGCTCCTATGTATGAATCTGGACCATCGTCAATATAATTTCGCTCGCTTACTAGCTTGGAAGCTTGAAACGAGATTTTTCCGTGCATGAAACGAGATTTTTTCTAATTGGCATGGTTCGGTGCTCTCGTACTTTTTTGATCTTTTGTTTACTAATACCAATGTACAATGTTGTAGCAAAATCGTTATTCTTGTTTATAGACATGCAATTATTAAGTTTTAATGCTAACAACCCATAATGCAATAAGTTTAATACTTGAGTTAATATGTTGCACTTATGGTAGAATGTCTCAAGAACACAGTTACATGCACATGTTCCAATAAAATCTAATCTTCCACAAAGCATTTGTTGGAAATTAATAGAAAATGAAATTTAGTGGTTAAGTTGATATGTTATAGTCATGGAATAATGTATCAAGAACATAGTTGAAGGCATACGTTGCAATAAAATGTAATCTTAAACAACGCATTTGTTGAAAATTATTAGATCATGGTTTTGCAATGATGGCGCTTCTTTGAAACCAATTCGCGCTTACGAAAACTACCTTTCGCCTCTCTATTTTCCCACTCTTTTATACCCTCTAGTTTCTCTTCCTGGTTACTTAATCGTTTTTTTCTTGACAATGTGTTTCTACGGAGCTTCGCGGATTCACTCATTTGTGTTTCCAACGACCACTTCCCCTTTCTTTAAATTGATCGTCTATTTTTCCCTGTCCCACAACTGACACCTAGAGTTCCACCATATACAAATTGACATGAGGACTTGCGTGCTTGTCTGGTCTACATTGCAATTCTACTTTTCTGTGATCTCCAAACAAAATTCAGAGCTCCGGTATATACAAATTGACAGATATTCAAAATTGCAACCATTCTTAGATCATACGCTTTTCCGTATTACGGTCCACCTATCATGCCTTTTTCGGTGCTCCACATTTTTGCACTGAAAACTTTCGAGAAATACAATTTAACCCTCGGGTCCTCGCATATTTAGTGGAACTATTGTCACCCCATTTTGAAGCCCGTCTGTCTACTTTCCATACTTCTCCATTTGATCAAATTTCTTTGGCGAATCGTCAGTTTGACAGGTTGAAGAAATATTTAGTTCATAGTTGTTGTTTCCTGTATCTGCGTCCCTTTGGAATTAGCAGTTAGAAATTATATATAAGATCTTATTTCCACGTATGCAATTAGCAATTTCCCTGTTCCATACTTAGCCACTTTGGAAAAATTCTGCAAATATACAAACTAGTCACTCAACTTCCCCATTATGATCTCTTCCAATTTACACATTTTGCACTCAAAAATTCTGAAACATGAAATTTCATCGTGCAACACTCGATTGTCCTGACTATCCCCGTAACCGATTTTTCAATCCTATTCGACCGCTGTTTAGAGCTTTCCATTCTTTCCTTGCTCTTCGCCCTCTTCGTCACCTTCGCACTTGTCTATAATAAAAGAAAATAAAAAGTTTTATATATATATATATATATATATATATATATATATATATATATACATATNATATCTTGTTTCTAAATATGGAATTGCTGGCATTTAATTCTAACAAGTCATCATGCAGAAACCGTATATATTATCTTTGATGGGCGAAAGGCTCGAGGACATCTCGTATTCATGCGCATTAAACCAAAATTTGCGAGCATATTATATTAACCCTTGAAAGTGTTCATTTCAAAATTATGAAATCTCCTTCACACGGCATGCCCTTCTCACGTTCACAAAACCTCCATTCCTTAATTTCTCTTTGTCATAGCCGCCACGTTCGCATTTCTAAATATGCCATAAATAAATTTTACTGCTAACAGTTCATCATGCACCACCAATACAGGTTGTCATTAATCAGTGAAAGGGTCGAGGAGCTTTCCCATACAAAAGAATTTAACCAAGATTTCGAAAAAAATTACATTATTCACTCTAACAATTGATTTAAACTATCATTTGCAGCAAACCGACCTTCTCATAAACCTATGGCATCATCTCAACACTAGTTCCGTGGAGATACAGTGAACACCTTCAGGCGTGAGGACCAGAACTTCCACTGGTCTAGGGCATTTTATCATTACTCAAACGCTACCACAGAGAACCAAGTAATTTGGACCTCCGAGATTGCTCATGCAGCCTGTGTCCCTGAGGTTTTTGACTGTAAGGACCTAGTATCTTGGTGCGCTGATAAATTTATTACATACCAAAAAATTATTCCATTGCACGACGTCTCTTATGTTTCTTTGTCACCTCGGGTCTTCCGCCAAATGTTGAAATTGCCCGAGCCAACATTGACATTCAAAGGAGAAGATTGCAAATAGTTCCTAGCAAAGCATAATAATGGATTAGACCTCTTGCCCCATTTTTTGGAAAAGACGAATCTAGTTCCTGAAGATATTACAAGTATGCAAGTTAGTTCATTTAGAAATCCATTTCAGGAAATTGCTTGGCTGTTTACAAGAATAACGGGACAGGAGTCCACATGTACTATTTCCCGCATGGCTCATTATATTTTGTATTTCACAGTCAACGAACAAGCCCTTTTTGAATGGGGCAGTTTATTTCCCATGAAATATCTTCCCAATTGCCAAGCTACAAAAGGGAAAAGAAATTTTATATGTCATCCTATTTAGTTTTTGCAATAACACATTCCTGTCAATTTCTGCAACTGTCTCTGTCCAAAAAAGTCAACAGCGAATTCCACCGAGTAATGTTCTAGTACCAGTCCTTGTGGAAGCATAAGGATTCCCACTGTTTTTATGAGGTTTTTAATGACTTCCTGTCTGTTTTCAAAGTTTTGTTGTTCGGAGAAAATGCTCCCCGCATATCTGAACATGAAACTAGTTTTTTGCACAATAAGAGGACACTCCAACATTTGGATAATTACACTGTCATAATAATTTTTGGCTCCACGGAACAACCTGCTCTCCTTCCATTTCACGTTACGGACATAATTTTTATTGCCAAAGTAGCACGTCAATACAACTATTGGTTCCATCTATTCCAAAGGAAGAAAAAAAAATAGTTCATTCCTCTGCCTTGGAAAATAGGGGAGTTCGTCTTGAAAAACGTCAACAAAATTGATGATTTTGCAAGACATTTTAGCATATCCAAACTCATATATGCTGAATACATAAGAGGATTCGACCCCTATGATATTTTTAAACAACATTTACAATCACTTGGCCTCAATGATTGTTTTGTAAATAAACACCTGCCCAAAAACATAGACAGTGATGGTCCTGCCTTTGATACCGACGATGTAGAGACAAAGAAAAGATGCCCTAAATTGTACATGCAACATGGGAAAGGCCCCAGTGACAAGAGTGTTCAATCCACAAATACCACTCCAAAAAGTACAACATCTCGAAGCATCGCTCCAACGGCCCATCACAGTAGAAAAGAAACCAAGAGTTATTCAAATGGAGGAGGAGATAACGACCCTCCTCACTCTAAACATAGTAGTTCTTACAAGTTTGCAGTAGAGAAGAAGAGAAAAAAAAATGTGGGTCAGGTAGAAGATCCGGAAATTCAGAGTTAGAACATGGAATTTTTGACATTGGTCTGGATGCCATGTTCCTCTTCCTTGATCAGCCCCAATATGACATCCACCATAGCCATCCAATGGACATATCCGTTACCCAAAATTTTGATGAAGATGAATCCTTCGTGTTCAAGAGCGTTGTTTTTTATAGCTGGAACAAAAGATTGATATTTGAGAAAAAAAATGTTAAAAATATCAAAGGGAAATCTCATTCAGAGATTGACGTTGCCAACATGCGGTCGTCCCAAATCTGTCAACTTCACACCGTGACTGGAGAAGCACTTCATGATTCCATTGGACGCATCGAGACTCAGAATGCCAAATTGAAGGACCGAGACAAGGAATTGGAAGACACTTTCATTCCTATGCCATTTATTTTCGATCCTTTGGCAATATCCATGCCTGACACCCCTGCACCCAATGTAAAATAATCCTCCACCCTGTTCACATCATGTAAAGGATATGTGGAGAACAATATCAAAAAAAGAATGGAACTGGTTACTCAGGCATGGAAAAGATCACAAATCATCGCTTCCCTTGGAATCAAGGCACACATCTTGCTCGAGCTTTTGCAAGCCGAATTAAAAGATGAAGATTTTTTTTTTTTAAACGGTCATCCCTTTTGGTAACATTGTCAACAATATGACAGAAATAAAAAAGAAGAGAAGAAAATCTTCCATCCAAAAATCGGATCGGCCAATTGAATGCATGTTGGAAACAAAAAGTAAAGAACTTACATCTCATTGTTTAGTCATGTGAACAAACCATAGCAAAGAAAGATAAATTATTCATAAAGCTGTGAAATATAGACTTAGCATGGAAAACCAACGACTTCCAAGACCCCCTCTTAATCGCAAACTCCTTACCCTTAACCAGGCAAGATTTCGATAAACAGGTTTCTATGTTGAATACCTTGTTTTTGAAAAAGTTTTACAACATCCTTCAATTTGATCAACTCACGTCCATGACTGGCTAGTCAAATATGCAGTACAGAATGAGGAAATTCATCAGGCTCTCTCAAATCTTTCTATCGACTTCTAGGAATTAGAAAATGAAGTTTTCAACATCAAAATCCTGAATGAGATCAACGTTGCCCCAATGAGAAGATACATTGAAGAATGGGTTGAAAGACAATTGAAACAGGCCGCCAACGAAAGACAACAAGCAGTTCCCGACATTCCAACAGCCGTGGAGAACATCCTTGAAACCACAATCGCCGTCGACATCAATGAAACGACAGTCGCAAGCAAATAGCCAAAGCGCTCATATTTACCCTCACTGTAAGTTTAGTCATCACATCTTTCTTTGTTTCTCAGACCGATTATTCCACTTTCTTAAATACAGATGTATAGGCAAACACTTATACCTTTTCATTTATTTTCTTTTGCAGCTATTGCACTCTATCTTCTTTCCACAATCTTGTTTCTTGTACATATTTCTCTAATGGTCCGTGGGTGCCCCAATCCCAGTCTACATGACAAACGCATTGAAATTCCGGTTTATATGTAACATACCTTAATTTTTTGGTATATTTCAAAATTTGCAGTAGTATGTAACAAACTTTCATTTTTTCACATAGTTGAAAAAAAAATGCATTTAAATTTTTATATGTTTGAGACTCTATTCTTATCTTTCCGCATTCTATATAACAAATGCATTTGTTTTTTAACATGTTAGACTTTTATTCTTATCCTTCAGCAGTTTGTATGGAAAATGCATCTACTCTTTTATATGTTATACACTTTTCTTTTTATATATATTTCAAAATAAATGACGTTCAACAATGTAAGCGCCATTTACATATACCCCATGTTCTCAAATGCATTTAAATTTTTATATTACTTATCTCCTATTAATTTTGTGTCATCATATATTTTTTATCTTTCACGAGTCCATATGGAAAATGCATTTAAATTTCCAAATTTAATCTTGAACTGTCAACAATTTTTTTACTTTGTTATATACTTTCAAAAAAATCAGGTTTGCTATATACTTTCAAAAATTAAATGTTGTTGTGCCTGTCGACCGTCATTTACTTTTTCCCTATCTTCCATGATATACATTTTGCACAACATTTCCCTGATATACATTTTGCACCAAACACTTTGTTTCATTTACAATTCGACCCCATTTTCCACAATTTTCTTTCTAACCTCCTTGACAGGGACTGCGCTGCCACTCAGCCTTGTTCAAATATACAACAACAAGACATAAAATCCTCTCATCCTTGTTAAAAAGGTAAATGTCCTTTTAAATATACCACTCTAAAAATTAAAAACTTATCTCGATCCAACTTCCGTTATTATTAAATAATTAAGACAATTCAATTGCAATTTTTTTAAAGATTGTAGGACCACCTTACTTGTACAATAATTAAACATATTATCATAATGCCACAAATCAATTCCTTGTCTATCAACCCACAAAGAACCTTAATTCCTCACCAATGAAAGGTTAAGAGTAAGTGGCCTCATTAATTACTTTTGAAGTTTTCATTAACATTCCCAACTATAAACGTATTAAGTCTGCAAACGTAGTGCACGAGGTCAGAAAGTGCAGTATTAAAAACAATTTAGGTATGTCATTGGAAGACTATAAGTTATGGATTATTTAAAAATGAACTTACATGACTAACCCAAAGGAATTTGTGGTACAACGATAAGGCACAGGTTAGAGTTCACCCATCAAGGCTCCCCAAGTTTTAGAGGTTGCGATGTGGCAAAATGCGAGGGAAGGATACCCAACTGACTGGGAAAAAATAAATGGAACGCGCAACATGGAATTCGGGGTACGCAGAGCAAGGCAAGGTAACGCAGAGATCAAAGTAGTGAAATTGCAGAGGAAGGAACGAATTCACTCGGTGAAATTAATTAGAACGCAGAGCCAGGTAAACGCAAAGGAAAGTTTCCAGTTTGCATAGGTGATAGATGCCAAGAGAAAAATCATTATCTGAGGTGAAAACGCGAAGAAAGGTTTCCAGTTGGCTGAGGTGATAGACGCCCAGAGAAATATCACTATCCGAGGGGGGAAACTCAAGGAAAATATTACTGATCCATCTTTATCCAAAAAATAAAACGTCGAACATCGTTTCACGGTTTTTCCTAGTTTCCTAACACAGTAATTAAAGGGTGCGCTGTCCGACAAATTAAAGGGTTTGAATCGAATTCCATTTCATAGTCGTGGTCCAGCTCTGGTGTAAAGAAACTTAAAATACACACAAGCGTTGAATAAGCAGACCTGTGCAACGCAAAGTAGGTGGTAGCAAAAGAAACGTTGAATGATTAAGATGGAGAATCAAGTCTGGGTGAGGAGAGATGCGAGCGGAGGTAACGCCAAAGAATGCAAGGTACGCGACCTCTGCACCGAAGAAAAATTTAAGGAGGTACACGTGGAAGGAAACCCCAAAAAGTTGGGAACAATAACCACTATTAAACTCTAACACCGGGATTTCTCCCAGTAGGGAAACAAATTGTTTTAACCAGAATACCATGGTTAAATTCCTGCAGGGGAGGGTTTTCCCCTTTGTAAATCCAGGAACGGTTACACAGTAATCCAGTATAAATATCTGAACACCAGGACACCCAATTCCTCACGCAATAAATCCTCTGGATTCCACCCTCAGGGAGTGATGACTCCGGAAGGAAGGGGTTTGAGTTACCTGGATTGATATTGATACCTGGTAAGGGCCTGTGAATGCTGAGATGGGAGAATCAATTGTAGCAGGTAATTATTACCTTTCAGAGTTGACAGACCCTTAAGGAAGGGAGCTCACGAAGCCTACGCTGGGTGAGAACTGGACCATCGAGCTTCTTGGCGAAGGAGAAAAATTATGAGTTTATTTTTCCAGATTCACATGGAGCATGAACTGTGGAAGGATCTTCTTACCCCCACTAAAACCGATAACCAAGTAAAAAAAACTCCAAAAATTCTGAAGGAAGGACAGTAAGAATCTCAGCGATAACACCACTCAAGCCATAGATTAATCCATATCCCCCAATTCCACGGGAAGAAAACCTTCCGGAGCGCTAGATTACCAGCTACAGTAGTAAGTTATGGCAATAAGGTTGTTGTGTTTACCTCGCCTGCGATCGGTTTCAAGTGGAATATGCTTAGAAAACTGCCTTCTTTCAAGAAGGGAAGGGTGATAATAAATATTTTTGTCAAGATAGGAAATGGATATAGTTTCTGGTACAAATATAAAAATTTAAGTTTATTACGCCTATTGACAATGGGCACAATTACTCACCTTTTAATCTAAAATTCTAATCTTATGGCTAACAATTAAAGATGTTGCATATTCTTAGTCGTACTCTCTAATCAATGGATGAAATTTAATGCTCATAACTTCCTTGCATTTATGAATGCTTCCGTTACCTTGTTTACTTTTTCACATTTACTTAATATGATTAAGAAATTACTTCTCTAACCATTGATTGACAGGTTAAATGATTAAGAAAAATTAATATTTATAAAACTCTGCATTGCCACGTTCCTTGAGATGATGCGTTTGTAGCTGGACGCAGTGGTAGCTGGACGTAGTGGTTGACTAGCATGGTGGTGGCGTTTCAAGGGTTATCACTATGGATACCACCTGTCATTTTGGACAGCGTTTCATGAATGTGAAGCGTGCGGTGTGGTGAAGCCATTCCTGTGTTTCAATTTACTCATTAAACTAATGGATGGTTAAACTTGATGCATGCCGGATGCTAGGTTTGGGAGGCCTTTAGTGGACCGACTCTTGGTATCGAGTGGACCGACTCTTGGAGGCTTCCATAAACAATCCGCCTTTCAATTAACACATTAGGTTAAATTGGCAATAATGGGATTAACCTGGCGTTTGGACAATCGGCCTTTCAATTGGCGATAGTGGGATTAACCTGACGTTTGGACAATCGGCCTTTCAATTAACACATTAAGTTAAACTAGCGATAGTGGAATTAACCTGGCATTTGGCATGGTCGCTCCATCGCCATGTTCGTTTCATATGGACATAATTTGCTTTTAAAGAACCCAACCCTCAACATTGTGGCTTCATTTCAATATGTTAAATGTTGTGAGAGGAAGTTTAGGACTTTGACGGCTTATGTATGGGAGGGTTTGGTAAAAAATCAATACGCTGCAAGAATCTCTCAAACATTTTTATAACTACCCTTTCTGCAAATGTTTTTTATTTTTATTTTTTTAATTTCATTTTCTGACCCGTTAATTGTGTGTTGAGTGTAGATTCAGAGACTGTGTCTATGGAGGAAAATGGAGGCAAGGCATCAAGATCACTATTTCCAAGTAAATCGATCATGACTCGAAGATAATTTCTTTGATGGCCATCGAAAGCAACGATTACGTAGATAATTATTTATTTCTCGTCATGTCTGGTCTCTGGAAATATAGTTCCAACGATTTTATGGACACATTTTTTTTTACCGGGCGTATATCCCACCAGTCGCAATACTCACAGACACAAACTTTTACCGGGCGTATATCCCACCAGACGCAACGCTTTAATTTCCTATTGTTTATCAACAGTCCCTACAAACTTCTCCAAAATCCATAATTGAGAGTATTATGGTCAAATTTAAGAAAAAAATGATGGAATCTCGATACTCAGAGACAACTTGTAACTTAATTTGACGGTTATTTAATGTAGTAGGAATTAAAAAATAGTCGGTACATTATGATGAGTGTGCAGATGCATTGCCACAAGATTCCAGGGAAGATCTTTAGGAGCGTGAGTGAAAAAGACAATGGCGCTGTGACTTGTTTGGCTTCTTCCTGACAAGACAACACAATGGGACGCCTATCCACTCCTGCTTTAGTCCGCCGAAATTCATCACAGAAGAATTCATGAATGTCTCTGTGAAGTCGAAATAATTCCCACTCTTCAATATCATTGTTAATGTAGTGCATGCCAAACGTTTGTTGATGTAAAGTTTTGTTCTACGCCTTTTGGTTTTACTGTACAAAAAATGCTTCTTACAACCTCGAAAGTATTGACAAGTATAAAAGTGCGTTCATCACAGAAAATCACTTAAATACTTTCAAGGGGAAAGAAGGCAATAAAGAAGAAAATAAATTGTCTGAGATTACTTCCATTAACAAATAAAGAGTTGTCCTGTAACATCTCACTAGCAACTTTTCCGAAGTTCCCCTTTAAAGAAATAATAGTTTCTTGAATATTATTTTGGTTTTTATTACTTATATAAGATAGTGGTCTTAGATAATCATTATTCTTCTTAAAGTGTATGCTCGATTCTATTTCCATTGATTTTGTCTGAGGAATGTGCTTTCTATTTTCTATTTTCGTTATCTCAATTAATCTAAGACAGAAAGTTGTAAATTAGGGATATGAAAATATAATATTGTTCCATTGATTTCAAAAATTCCAACCGCAAGTGTATTCCAAGATGCTATTGATTCTGATGTTGATAATAAAACTGTGTAGTGTGGTGGGAGCAAGTTTCATCATTGTGGGCCTCTATTCTACACTTTGGGGTAAAGCAAATGATCTTAGTGTTGAAGATACAGAAGAATCCAAGATGAATATTATCCGGGTCTTTGAAAAAGAAGAGAACGCCATTTGAAATGTACAAATGGCCAGAAGAAGGTCAGTTACTATGATATCCATATCCACGTTTATCAATATGCCCAGAACTATTTGCCTCGAGATCAATTTGGCAGGTTTTATTCGATTGTAACCTTGGAGGGCACTAACGTCTAGGGCCAAGCACAAGTTATCCATAAAATCAAGGCATCTCTCAAATTCATATAAGACAAGAATCACGTAGTGTCTGTGTTGTTGAATGTTTTCTAAGTGCGGTTGTTTAGGATTCAGTTGTATCATTATAAAATCTTCTTTCATGTGCTTCTGATCCAAAATTCAGAATGATGATATTCAACAATAAGAACGATGATATTAAATTATAAATTTTAAGTTCTACGCCCATCCACCTTAAATCAACAACAACCACTATGCCACTCGATCAACGCATATGTTGATTTCCTTATACGCCGATTCCATATCATATACACCCATCACTCTGATATTAAATTGTATACATCCATGATACGCCCAATATGAGCCGATTTATCCCATATATGATAGAATGAGATATATCATTAAATTATATACATCCATTATACGCCCGTATAATGAGATATATCATTAAATTGTATACATCCATCACAAGTCGATATCCATCATATATGATTTGATGGATGGGCATATTCCATATCCATCAAATTGTATACATCGATCGGTGTATAATTTATAATGATGATATTAAATTATAAATTCCAATTTAAGTAAAAATACGTCGACTTCAATTATTTGTATAAGAATGATGATATATATAATTTAAGTCAGAATGATGATATTCAACAATAAGAATGAGGTTTGAGATTTTTTATAAGCTATAAGGATGTTATAGCAACCACAAATAACAAATGGACATTTTTATTTCCATCTCCACTACCCTAATGAAGCCAAATATTGTTTGTATCTTGTGCTTTAATATGTGATGATTACATATCAAATATCGTTTGTTTAATTACGATATATTGATGTTAAACACATTCAACAATGTCATCTATGGTTAGGTAATGTTCCTATATTGACAAATAATGATATCATATGCTTATTGTATTTTTTAATGTGTTGTTACTTTAATGTGATGATTATCTACATATTATTATTTATTGGATATTGATGTAAAAACACT
>ML780073.1:318083-331331 GCA_009831015.1 Picea engelmannii | reverse complement strand
GTCACGATGTGACGAACATTTTCAAACGTCGCAATGTGACAAAAAGTTCATGACACAGCATTCTGACGACCATTTTCCCAAGGTCGCAACATTAAAATATGATTCTACAATGTGTCACATGTTTCCAAACATTGCATTTTGATCAACATTTCCATACGTCACATTGTGACGAACATTTCCCTAATACATTAATCTATTTATGAAGAATATATAAATATAGTAACTATATTATATTTAAACACATTAATACTAACTTAATATAAATTAAATATTTTGTAATGTTTTAATGCTTTATTAATGTATTAATTAACAATACTTTATTAATGCATTTTTTCATAATTTAAAAATATTTTATTAATACATTAATTTATTAATACTTTATTAATATATTTTTTCATAATGTAATTTTTTTTATTAATACATTAATTTATTAATGAAGAATATATAAATATAGTAACTATATTATATTTAAGCACACTAATACTAATTTAATATACTATTATAATTATAATACTAACTTAATATACTATTATAATTTATTACTTAATGTATTTGTTAGTGCTTTATTAATACATTAACTAATAATCTATAAATATATTATTTATAAAATCTTTTAACATTATAATAATGAGTTAATATATTATTATAGTATATTAATTTGGGTGATATATTATTAAAGTATTGATATTTCCTTATTTTATTAATGTATCATTATCTTATTAATTAATATAATACTTTATTTTTGTATAAATATTTTATTAATGTATTAGTACTTTAATATAATAATTTAATGTTTTTTTCATTACTTTAATACTTTTTTAATGTAATAATGTTTTATTCATTTATTACTTTATAATTGTATTAATTTATTATTGTATAATATTGTATTATTAATAATAATATATTATTATTTTATAATAATGTATTACTTTAACATTAATACATTATTAATACTATATTAATACATTAATAAGGTAAGATATTAATAATACATTATTAAAGTATGAGTTAATATATTATTATAATTTATTAGGTAATGCATTTGTTAGTGTTTTATTAATACATTTATAATAATGAGTTAATACATTATTATAATGTATTATTAATATATTAATATTTTCATAATATATTTATAATTTTTTAATGTATTAATTCATATTAATGTTTTAATATCAATGTTTATGTTTTTATGTAATGAATTTAATATATTAAGTATTAATAATGTTTTATTAATGTTTTAATAATGCTTTATTAATGTATTAATATATTAAAGTGTTAATAATGCTTTACTAATGTATTAATTATTAATAATGTTTTAATGTATTAATGCATTAATGTGTTAAATGCATTAATGTATTTAATGCATTAATTTATTTAATGTATTAAATACAATATTAATATAATGCATTAATTTATTAGATAATGCATGTGTTAGTGTTTTATTAATACATTTATAATAATGAGTTAAGTTAATACATTATTATAATGTATTATTAATATATTAATATTTTCATAATATATGGATACTTTTTTAATGTATTAATTCATATTAATGTTTTAATATCAATATCTATGTTTTTATTTATAAAATATTTAATACAATAATGTATTAAATGTATTTAAAGAATTTAATATATTAAGATATTAATAATGCTTTACTAATGTATTAATGTATTAATAATGCTTTCCTAATATATTAATGTATTAATGTATTAATAATGTTTTACAAAATGTATTAATACATTAATGTGTTAATAATGTTTTACTAATGTATTAATTATTAATAATGCTTTAATGTATTAATGATGCTTTAATGTGTTAATGTATTAATGCATTAAGGTATTTATGGATTAATGTATTAAATGCATTAATGTATTAAATGTATTTAATGCATTAATGTATTAAATACATTAATGTATTAATGTATTAAATACATTAATGTATTAATGAATTTAATGTATTTAATGTATTTAATACATTAATGTATTAATATAGTAATGTTATATATTAATTTAATTATTGTATCATTAATACATCACATTATACATTAAGGTATTGATAATTAAATTTATACATTACATTAAGGTATTAATTAATCAATACATTAATACTTAAATATATAATGTAAAAATTAATTAATAGATTAATTATGTAATTATATATTAATGGTTGTTTCTCACACAGGTCGGCCGTCAACCAGAAACAACCACTTTATAAAAGTGGTTGATATACGCCGATCGACATCATTAATTTAGAAATGTGAAAAATGACGCCGATCAACGTATATCAACCACTTTTATAAAGTGGTTGTTGCTAGTTTCCATTAACATCTTCAACATGAATGTTGCATGATACATATATATAAAATGTAAATCTTAATACCATTGAAATCGTTAACATGATAATTACAACGATGCAAATGTAAATGTAAATCTTAGTACAATAAAAATCTTCACATGAATATTGCAGCTATACATGTAAAAAATGTAAATCTTACTACAATTAAATATCCAACATCAATATTGCAGCTAAAAATAAATCTTACTACCAATAAAATCTTCAACATGAATATCGCAGCTATACATAAAAAGTAAACCTTACTACAAAATAAAACCTTCAACATGAATATTGTAGTTATACATGTAAAAAGTAAATCTTACTACAAAAGAAAATCTTCAACGGGAATACCGTAGCCGACGATTCTGGACTCGGAGATTTTCCTCGATGGTCGACGTTCCTACCGCCCTCCCACTTGCTAACGATGAAGACCTCACCGGTACCTCCCAACCATCATTATTGGTACTCTTCTCCCCCCTGAGCCCCTCGAGCCGCAAAGGGGCCACACACACAAAAACCAGAGAAACATGTAGCTCCCAACTTGCCTCACAAGGTCGAGCTACCACTCTCTTTTTGAGTTGGGAATCCCAATTCCCACAAGAAAAATTCCGGCAGCATAACCTTACGCATACCGGTCGGGGATCCATTCCCCTCCTCCTCCATTTATTTTATAGACTTCTCTTAGTGACTAGTTGCCAAAATGCACATTTAATTCTTTTTATTAAATTATTATTAGGAAAAACCTCCCCCGTACGCTTGTCACCAAATCCCTTAGTTGCACCATAAATTCATTTAATTTATTATATTAAATTACCAATTTCCTCACCCACCTAAAAGCGTTCCTAAACACGCTCCTCAATGTCCCTTTATTCTCTCACATTTCCTTGATGAATGGTGTCTTTATTAAAGCTTAGTTGAGTTCAAAAATGGAAAGTCTTCTAGACTAGATTCCCTCCTATGTTCCACATTCCTTTTGTAATTATGTTTCCCCATTTTGTCTAAGTTCGAAGTTAGCAAGTTTTCACATAAACAACAATTAATATTTAAATAATTTAATCCTCCATTAATTTTTAAATTAAATTTTTACCCCATTTTCTTCATCCCCCTTTATTACTTGCTTAATTAATTTTTAGTTCTCATGTCCTATTTAGACCTAGGCTTTAAATTCAACTGGGCTCAACAAAATTGTTTTTAAGGAAAATTTTATAATTATTAACGTTTACTCATGCAACAATTATCTTAAGACTAACCAAGTCAAATGAGATATTGTTTTCTAGGAACTTAGGTTCATTGACTCACGAGTGTTAAAACTGCGACGTGCCCTTCAAGATGCACTACGTTCTCCAAGGGTGCCACTCGCCTTCATTCAAGTTTCATCTATGTGACATGCTCTTCAAGATGCACTACGTGCTCCAAGGGTGGCACTCACCTTTTGAATAATTTTGGTAGACATCGAGACCTTGGAGTCAATACTCTGTTAGGTGACCTTGTGGGAGACTAAGGGCCTCTAAGGAATTAGGACAATGCGTTATTGCACGACCCTTAGAATCATCATGAGCGACTATCACAGTCTTCCCTCACGACATCGTGGATTTATCGAACTAAGTAATCATTAATCTACAATTCGAGCCATGACGAGAGTGCTAGTAGGATGTGGCAGGGTTGCTGCCAAAACTCTCCCTCAATTTCTTTGGTTGTCGTGCATGCCCGCTTTACTCCAATTGTGAGTCTCGTTAGAAATTTATCGTCAGCTTGCATCCATCAACGAAACATGTCAGTGATCCAAATCAACATCATATTATACTGGTCATATGTCACATATGCAATAACAAAAATTCTCAAACCATAAACAGTCCACTCCCTGACTCGATCCAGAGTCCAAAGAGGTCCATCGATGCCATCGACATCCTCAATCAGTCCAAAGTCATGCACACTTGAGAGAAACCAGTTAATAGCACCTGTCGATACAACATAATTAAATAACATATCATCATATCCACACCATCATCATAATCCATAAGAGAAATAGTCAATCATATAAGGAACCAGATCACTTGTAGGCAAGTCGAATAAGGTGTACGCAAGAGAAGGATGTTATAGTGGAGAAGACCGATATCTACAATCTTGAAAATAAAATGTTTTGATCATGTTAAGACCCTCATAAGACATTGTAATTTCATGGATATGTTGACTTTGATAATTTTTTAAAAATATAAAATTAATATTATAAGTTTCCAAAAAATACACTGCACAAGAACAACGGGTTCTCTACAAGTATACAAGTTTTTGTAACAAAAATCCATTGTTAAGGTATTGAACACCAGCATGAACAAAAACATATACCTTATATTTTGTTGGAAAAATAAGATACCATTGTTAGAAAAAATCAAATTCTACATTTTTATTGAAACTTTCTATGGATAAAAAATGTATATTTGGAAAGTTAATTCAATTTTCTACGTTTCATAATATTACACCATATTCAAATTCATTGCAAAAATATTTTTCAGGTTTTCATTGCCACTAACCCATCATGAGAGACCATCATTAGCTTCCACTCACCCGCTTGTTATTCTATACATGGACGATGCAATATCTCTCGTGAATCCTGGAGAAAGATAGATTAGATCCAAAAGAATTTTATTTAACCTATAATCTCAAAATTAAAGGAAATACACCCTATCTCATCCCCCTCTTAGAGGCAAGTCTTTCCCCATTGAGAGCAAGACTATGACTAGATATTTGATGTATAAGAACAAGTTAAACAACATGGAAGACAAGAGGCTTCCTAGAATTTCTTCAAAATCCAATCGTAACCACCTTCGACTCAAAAGAGGATGGCATAAAAATGTTTAGTCTTGGCTAAGCTATTGGGGAATCATGGAAGACACAATAAGGATACTATTAAAAATATCATTAAATAAAAATTTAAGGAGAAAATGTGGTGTGATAAAGAGTTAGAGGAAAAAAGTAAATTCCCAGGCATTGGTCCATTCCTAAAACATTATGGGATGAAAGAGTGTGTCACCTTTGTGACACTAAGAAGGTTGAAGATGAAAAACACTTTCTCTTAGATTGTCCCGCATGTTGCAAGTAATCCCTTACTCTCTTAAGGTCCCTTAATCATCATCATCAATAACAAACAAGCGAAAGAAATTCATTAAGTATAAAGATTATAAACATGAGATCCCAAAAGTATCGCCAATCCACAGAACTATCAAATGCGAAAGCTTTCCCAGTATTAGATAATCACAGATATTGCAACCTTATAGATTGAGAAATAAACCTTTAACCCATTAGATTCACTCGTGTCGATATGAGTGCAAATGAAAGTAATACTATAAACATATGAAGAAAACGTGAGAAAATGCCATGCGCCGCACCATGGTATTCTTCCTTAATCTATGATAGTTTCTCGTACAATGTTTCAAAGCCTATTTCACAGCCTCTACATATATTTTTTTTAGTTGCAATACCCACTAAATCCCGGGCTCACCAAGCAATTGGGACAACCATAAATAACTTCTGAGAAATGAAAATGAAAACAACTATTAAGGCTAAGACCATGAAGCATTGGATAGTCTTGATGCCATTGTATTGGTTAATCTCCACGCGAAATCTAATATCTTCTTCCTATTCCTTTGTCGATTCCTACTTCGTTTTGTTGATTACTTCAATAAAAACAATCATCACTGAAATTGTCTGTCATTACTAAAATGTCAAAAAATAGAGCAGTGAATGCATATAATAATAGAGTTTTTTAGAATCCCAAAGAGGTTGGATCCAATGGTGTAAAGCGAGGAGTTTTTCACCATTGGGCAAGGTTCAATTGTTGTGAGGGATTTACCTGGAGCCATGGGGACACCTTGAGGTAGTGGTTGAACATGTGGTTGCACCCAGAGATACTATAATAAATGGTATCGTGACCCGTGCACACATAAGTGGATCAAAGCCCACCCCCATGTCCTTCGACTTTAAAGTCCCCGAGGTGTAGGACAGTCGGTGACAGAGTGTGTTGCTAAGCCACTCCGTGATGTTAAAGTCACCGGTTCGAAACCTGCGGGGACAAAAAATCCAACCATGTTAAGGGTTGGTGTGTCTTAGGCCGGGTGTGATCCTCGGGTGATTTTGACGGCTTAGATGCCCCTGAGTCGCGGTTTCTCAAGCCACAGGTTAATCGCGTAGCCAACAGGTCCCGCACAAATTAACAAACAAACAAAAAAATAGAGTTTTTTAGAAATTATTGAATTTTTTTAATTGATCAAATTACATATATGAAATCTATATCTCTATAAAATACATATAATAAAAATTTTACAAATTACTAAATTGGTCTATACATATGTACCACTTTTTATTTTTCTAAACATCAATATTTAAATTGTTTCTGCGTATTTGTTTTTTAAATTTATACCATAATTTTTATGTTTTCATAAAAGAAAAGTTTCAAATATCTCAGTGTTTGTTTATCATGCAATAATGGACATGCAAAAATACATATTCTATATATTCTCGTTCTAGTTTCAATAGATTCAACTCAATTACTTTTTTTATTCAAAACATTCTTTCCTGTTTACTTGTTGAATTGTGTAAGTTCAAATAAAATACGACTGGCGGCAACAATTTCTTCTTCTTGTCAGATTCCTTAGCTTCAGATGTTGGTTCCTCCTCTAAAACTGTGTAATACATTCACATAAAATATATCCCATTAGGAAAAAGAAAGAGAAGACCAGCTCTCTGGAGTATCCAAAATCTCAAGTCCTTTCAACTAAATATAGGTGAACCAACTAATACTAACCATCGTTTTCCTCTTCCACTAAAAAATTGTGCAGTTCACTATGGCTCAAATCAACCAAGAAATTCCCAAATATCTCCCTTTGGAAAGAACCAAAATAAATAACACTTGATGTATGATGGCTGAAAAACCTGTTTTCTACAAATAAAGGGAAATTATTGGGCCTATTGTAAGAAAATTTTCGATATAGGAGTTTGCACTCCAACAAAATGAATTAATCTACCATCACCCTTAAAAACACTGGACCCAAATGGAAAATGTTCCAGAAGGTTGTGCCATTTTTTTAATAATTCAAAATACTAGCTTGGCAGGATTTCTCTTCTCTAATAGCTTCTCGGATATTCAAAACATTTCTTCTATCGGTATTAGGTCCTTGAAGAAGACAAACATTCCTACCAACAACTTCTTTTGTGGAATAACCTAACATCTTCAAAAAACCTTGACTTGCATACACTATTGGGTTTGTCTGAAAGGCATGGATCCGTTATGACAAAGTTCAAGTGTACCTGTCAAAAGGATTCTCTGATGCCATCCAAATAACATCTCTTTAGGGACTCCTCTATCGATTGCTTTCTATTCAAATGAGTACACATCTTGCTCCCTTTAACATTTCACTCCAATCCCATATCTCTTCTATTCAATTGATACACACCCAATGCATAAGGATGGTATTGGAGCAAAGGATACTAACAAATCTTGTCTCTGTATCCAAATTCAACAATCTTCAAAGGGAAATGAAAGTCCCTATTTAAGACCAAGTAGACTGCAGATGCACTTCCCTCTCAAAACCCCTCAAAGGCCTCAAAATCAATAGATGAATCAATGATCCAATGTTTTTGTCTAGCTTAATATTCTTACCCCTGAAAATGAATCAAGGTTCAAATCGGTCATTGGATATCAATGTCCTTTGAATCAGTATTCACATGGCTCTACAGATATTTAATCCATTTCCCTCTGTAAGCGAGCCATGGGTATCCCACTTTCAATAGTTTTCCCTAATTAAAAACCAAAAAATGTGGCATGAAAAGAAAATAGTTGTCATCATGATCTTCACCTTTGAATCCTTAAATCAAAATCAATCAGGTTTCAAATCTGTATCCATATATCGATTTTCCCCCTTGAGGACTCCGTGGTCTTCAAATGGATATCCATATTTCATTATTTTGCTATTGAAAACCATCAGAGTTCTGTCCCTTACCCCATGAAAACCATTGAAACCCAAATAATGGGTCTCGTATTACTCTCGGATCTAGAGCATGCAAAGTCATTCAACATGTTGCAGTTACAAACACTATGCGGTCCAATACTTCGTTGTTTAGCACTTATTTACTGAGTAATTCCCAGACTGCACTATGTGATGACAACACTAAAACTGTGATACTCTTAGCACTTAAACTCACAAGTATATTTTCAATGCAAATTCAATAAATCATATGAATGAACTTAAACTTGTGCAGAAACATAGAGAATGTATTTTCATGAAAAAAAAGCATAAATACATCCACACACAGATACTTAATATATTATTAACTTGGGCACTGCACGTGGTTACAGCATACAAAACTGTGTTGAGATTTGGCTCCAACAACTTATGTTGACTTACAAAAAAACAGAGAGCTTATGCTCCCAGACTTCTCCAACTACCTTAACAGTTGTTGCTACTCTTACTATCAACAACAAATCTATATTTGACTACTTACAGACTGAGACATATAAAGACTAAGACTAACACTTCCTGTAGAAGTAAACTAACTCAAACATTTAAGACAACAATAACTTCGACTGAATCTATTTGCATAACAAAGCTCGAGAAAGGTAAAATATCAGTTCATTTAATATCGCTCCTGCTAACACTCCTACTTGTCCTTTCTGAATGACTAACTCTCCTCCTTTCCGTGATAGATATATTCTGTGTAAGTGTAAATCTCATGATTTGACATAAAAAATACAAAATTTACATAAAAAATTTAGTAGGTGAGATTACAAAATACATCATTTACATCAAAAATTTGAATTGACATGAGCGACTACGCCGAATCCTAGACAAATGCATAGTTTTTTAAATGCATCTCTTGCCAAGGATTTTGTAAATATATCTGCAATTTGTTATTTAGACTTGCAAAACTCTAAAGAAATTCCATTTTTATTCACCAATTCTTTGATAAAATGATACCTTGTATCAATGTGCTTGGTTTTATTGTAAAACACATGATTCTTGGATAACATGATGGCATAATTGTTGTCACAAAACATTGTAGTTGGTTCATATTGTTCCTACAAAAAATATTTTAACATTCTTCTCATCCAAACAACTTGACAAGTTGTGCTTGTAGCTACAACATACTCATCTTCAGTTGAAGAAAGATTGACAATGGGCTACTACCTTGATTCCCATGACACTATACCTGTTCCAAAATGAAATGTGTACCGAGAGGTACTTTTCCTGTCATCTATGTTGCCTCCAAAATCACTATCAGTGTATCCAGTGAGTCTGAAATCACATGAAGTGGAATATTTAATGCCAAAATATTGTGTTCCATTTACATATCACATAATTCTTTTTCTTTCTTTCCAATGGGATTCTTTTGGAGTTTCCATGAACCTTGAAATCAGGCTCACTCCATACATAATATGAGGTCTTGTTGTTGTCAGATACACAAGGTTTCCTACCAACCTTTTAAACAGAGTGAGATCTACCTTAGATCCTTCATCTGCCTTGCTTAACTTCAATGTTTTTATGACAAGTGTTGGGGCTGCTTTGGAATTTATCATGTTGAATCTTTTCAAAATTCATGTGCATATTTAGATTGTGAAATAACTATACCATCTTTGGAATGGCGAACTTCAATACCCTAAAAATATCTCATAATTCCCAAATCAGTCATTTCAAATTAATCCTTCATGACTAACTTAAATTATTCTATGCCAAAATCACCTGTAAAAATAAAATCATCTACATATAAGAAAACAATCAACATATTACCTTGTGGATTTTATTTGATGTACAATTTTGGCTCACAAACAATTATTTGAAATCCATTCTAAGTTAGATAGGAATCTATGCCACTTTACCAAGATTTGGGAGCTTTCTTTAATCTATACAGTGCCTTCTTCAATCTGTATACATTGTTTTCTTGTCCTGGAATATCATATCCTTGTGGTTGTTCCACATAGACTTCTTCTTCTAAATGTCCATTCAAAAATGTTGACTTTACATCCATTTGATAAACATGCCAATTATTATGCACAACAATAGCCAACACCATTTTGATTGTGTCCATGCATGCAACTCGCGCAAATATTTCATTGAAATATATTCCAAGTTGTTTTGTAAAACCCCTTGAACCTAATCTTTCCTTGTGCTTCTCCACATTTACATATGCATCTTGCTTGGTTATATAAATCCACTTGATACTTATCACATGTTAAGAACCAAATATCAATATAACATAGAAAAACCTCAGAAAAAGTACTCAACGCCTTGAAAAGGGGATAGTTTCAGATAATAAGCCTCTTCGAGGGGGAAACCTCCTTTTACCCCACTTAAATGTTCAAGTACAAGATGATTCAAAATGAAAATGTCTCCTTGGTATATATAGGAGACTAGGAGGTATGATTACAACTAATGGCCTAAAGATGACATAAATAAAATAACATTACTAATATAATATGCCCCAATTAAGGGGTAATGAGCAAATATTAGGGCTTAACACGCTCCTCCCCTAGAGACAAGTGTTGTTTGCAACGCTTGAGTAACTTTGGATGCTTCTTTATAAAAGACTCATCTTCCCAAGTGGAATCTTCAGCCAACAGTTTCCTCCATTTAATGAGATACTCTGAAATGGATCTATTCCTCAGCTAGTGAATTCTTGTGTCAGTGATGGCTTCAGGCTCCAATATGATTTTTCCTTCCTCTTCAAGTTCTGGAAATATAGTTTGAATTGGGATCTTGTTGCCTATAACCTTATTTAAGCATGAAACATGGAAAACTGGGTGTACTCGTGAAGATGCAGGCAACTCCAATTTGTATGCCATAGTACCAATCTTTTTCAAAACCTATAAGGGCCATAGTGCTTTGGTGATAATTTATTATCCTTATTGGCTTGCTTGAGGGATATCTGTTTGTATGGTTGTAGTATTAAAAACACCCAATCCCCTACTTCAAAACTTCTTTCACTACGATGTTGATCTTCTTGTTGTTTCATGCGATTCTGTGCCATGCTCAGGTTGTCCTTTAAGATTTGGAGAACTTGTTGTTGATTCTTGATGTGATATTCCACTGTTTGAAACTTAGATTTTTATTTTAGAGAAGAAGTGATGGAAGGAGGGTGGTATCCATAAAGTGCCATAAATGGTGTCATTTTTTTTTCAGTATGAAAGGAAGTGTTATACCACCATTCTGCCAATGGTAACCATATGAACCATTGTGTACGTTTATCAGAGACAAAGCAACGAAGGTAGCCATCTAGACATTTTTTCATTATCTCGGTTTGTCCATTAGATTGAGGATGATAGGATGAGTTATGAGCCAATTGAGTACCCAAACAAGAAAATAATTCAGTCCAAAAATGTCCAGTGAAGATGGGATCTCTGTCACTTACAATAATCTTTGGGTTTCCATGTAGCTTTTGAACTGTCTCCGTGAATACGGTGGAAACTGTACTAGCTTTGAAGGGATGAGAGAGTGCACAAAAGTGTGTGCACTTGGTCATTCTATCAACAATCACCATGATGACACTCTTTCCTTCAGACTTTGGTAAACCTATGATGAAATCCATGGAAACCTCCTCCCAGTGCTGACTTGGGATGGCTAATGGTTGTAAAAGACCTGGGGTCTTAATTGTTTCCATCTTATTTTGTTGGAAACCCAAACATTCTACCACAAACCTTTGAACATCAGTTTTAAGGCCATCCCAACAAAAATCCTTCTTGACTCTATGGTAGATTTTCAAAAATCCCAAGTACCCTCCTACTGGAGAGGTGTGCAATTCCAATAGTACCTTTTGTTTGAGTTGAGAGTTCTTACATAAATATAAGTGATCTTTGTACCATAGTGAATCATTTTTTCATGTAAATGTATTTGATGCACTTAGATACTGCTGCAACCTTTGAATGAGAGTCCACACTTTTTCGTCATTCTTCCATTCATCCCTTGCTTCTATTATCCAATCGGGTTGGATGATCGAGATAGCATAGAGAAAGACCTCAACATCTTCATCCTTTATTGAGACTGCATCTTCCACAACATTTTGCTTCCCCTTTTTATAGACGATTTCAAAATCATAACCAATATCTTGGTTATCCATTTTTGTTGTTCTTCTGAAGATAGTCTTTGTTCCAAGAAGTATTTAAGACTATCATGATCTATTTTGACCTTGAAGTTCCTACCTATTAGGTAAGGACGCCATTTCTTCAATGCATGTAGTATTGCCATCATTTCCTTCTCATAAATGGGTTTGTGTAAGTCCTTTCCCTTGAGTGGTCGACTTTCAAAAGCCAGGGGCCTTCCTTCTTGCATTAGGATAGCATCAATTCCATTTCCCGAGGCATCACATTCCATAATAAAGGTTTTTGTGAAGTCTGGAGTGGTCAATATAGGAGATTTACACATCACCTCTTTAAGTTGTTCAAAATCTTTAGTTGCCTCTAGAATCCATGAAAATGAATCCTTCCTAGTTAGTGTTGTTAAAGGTGTTGTTATTCTTCCATAGTTTCGAAAAAACTTGCGGTAGTAACCTGTCAAACCCAAAAATCCTCTAAGATTCTTCAATGTTTTGGGAATCAACCAGTCCATCATGGCCTTAATATTGTTAGGGTCTACCTTGACACCTTCATGAGATACAATATGACCTAAATAATCTACCTCCTTTACTCCAAAGAAACATTTAGATGGTTTGGCATATAGTTGTTGCTCCTTTAGTAGTTGTAGAACCTTGTCAACATGTTGCACATGATCCTCCCAAGACTTGTTAGAGATTAGTATATCATCAAAAAATACTAACACAAATTTTCGAAGGAAGGGCTTGAAAATGGAATTCATCAACCCTTAGAATGTGGAAGGTGCATTTGTAAGGCCAAAATGCATGACCAAAAATTCATAATGGCCTTCATGAGTT
>ML780073.1:287066-304238 GCA_009831015.1 Picea engelmannii | reverse complement strand
TTGATGAAAACAAGAAGAAAACTAATCTGCAGTTAACTAATCAATCAAGGAACGATTTGCTCAATCAGAGGAGCAAATCGCGGACAAAATGATGGAGAAAATCGCGCAGGAAATCGCGATCTCAACTTGATCGTCTAACAGGCTCGATGTTGCTGAGTATGTGTCATTGCTGTCATTGTGGTTCCTGCTTTGTGTCGTTTCCTTTTACTTCCTCATGTTCGTTCTTCTGCCATCGTCAACATGCTTTCCCCTCCTGAAACCGAATCCATGTTGCTGCTGCTTTTTCTATTTATCTATTGACGCATCCATAGGGAAACCGTCTAAGAAGGGTTGGGCTTGTGGAATGTCAGGGAGATTCGAACGTCAAACGTGAGGATGTGGCATGAAGATGATGTATGGATTTGATCTAGTTCCAAGAGTCTCAGGCATAAGGGAGGGGATATGGGTGCCTGAAGCCATTGATGATCGCCCGCGGAGGCCACTGGATGAGGATGCGCATGCAGTGAAGAGAACCCACAAATACAATAAAGCAAGCGATCAATAGGTCAGTAGGCTTCAAATTTGAAGGCATACGAAACCGCCAAACGAAAATGCTCGAATGCTGGAGGTAGACAGACGAAAATGCTTGACGTAGGAAAACCAAAAGCAGCCCTATCCTTGAGATAGAGGGGAGTCGCAGAACGACTTTTTCCGCATTCCCAAACTGTAGTTATAACCGCCAAAGGCCTTGTAATGTATCCATGCCCTCACCAAGGCTAACCGAGTCTCTTTGGTAAGCGTTGGGCGCTTTTGGAAGTGACGGAGCTAAGTCGACTCGGTAAGCGTTGGGCGCTTTTGGAAGTGACAGAGCTAAGTCTCGCAAGTTCTATTCTACGAAGTAGGGACAGGGGCCTTCTCTGCGGAAATATCTGCCTACCAGAAAAGACGTTTGGGAATTCCTTTTTAGGGAGCCATTGGCGTTTTTCTACTGCTGCTACCGTCTCTTTCTGTTGAAGATACAGAAACATAAATTTGAAGGCCTATAAAACCCGCTACCGTCTCTTTCTGTTGAAGATACGGAAACATAAATTTGAAGGCCTATAAAACCCTCGAGAAGAAGAAAATGCTCAGAAGTTCATTAAAAAATGCTCAGCAGTTGACTAAAATGCTTGACTTATGAAACTGCCTTACAATTAGCAACAATCATGTAAAAACTGGTTGATATATACTAATAGGCACCGGGTAGAAAATAGTTGACTTATGAAACTACCTTACAATTAGTAACAATCATGTAAAAACTGGTTGATATATACTAATAGGAACTGGGTAGAAAATAGTGAACATGAGTATATTAACAATTTTTTACTTAAATGTGGTTGTTGTTAGTTGCCTCTCTATATATGGACATAATCATAAACATATTTATATTTTTTAAATGTAATAATTATGTATTATTTAGTAATTAGAGGGTGGGTGGGAGACAGGAGCATTAATGGATAAAATGTATATATAATATATACATTTTAAATGTATATATAATATATACAACCTGAGTGGGCTTAATGGTTAAGAACATGTGTTTCCTCTTAAGAGGTCACAGGTTCAAATCCAGAGGGGGGTAGGGTATCTTATAAAGTGGTTGACCTTAGTTGACCATGGCTAGGGGTAATTATGGTTGACCATGACAATGGCCATGAGCATGATTAAATTTGATTTACTATGATTGAATATGGTTGGCCATGACCATGGTTGACTATGGCCATGGGCATGATTAACTTTGATTGAATATGGTTGGTCATGACCATGACCATGGTTGACTATGGTTGACCATGGTTGACACTTGTTGTCCATGACAATGACCATCACCATGGTTAACTTCGGTAGACCTTGTTTGATTTTGGTTTACTATGGTTCACTATGGTTGACCATGACCATGCATGAAAATTTCAACCACGAACATGGTTGACTATGATAAACTATGGTTGACCATGAGTATGGTTGACTAATGTAGACCATGAATCCATGGTTAACCATGACAATGGTTTCTTATGGTTAACCATGACCATGAGTGACCATGATAATGTCCATGTAATGGCTAACTTTGGTAGACCTTCATTGACTTTGGTTTACTATGGTTGACTATGGTTGACCATTGTTAACTATGGTTGACCATGACCTTGCTTTAACATGACCATCATTACTTATGGTTGACCATACCTATGGTTATTTGTTGTTGACCTTGGTTTACCATGACCATAGTTAATTAAGGTTGGCCATGATGATGGTCAACTTCAGTAGAACTTGCTTGAGTTCGATTTACTATCATTGACTATGGTTGAACTTAACCATGGTTGACCATGGTTTACAATGGTTAACCCTGGTTGACATTTGTTGTCCATGACACTAACCATGATTGTGGTTAAATTTGGTAGACCTTCATTTACTTTTGTTTACTATGGTTGGCTATGGTTGAGCATGAAATTCACTACAGTTAACCTTGGTTGATCATGACCATGGTTGACTATGGTTGTCCATGGATGTCAATGGTTAGCCATATTTGACATTTATTTTCTAGAGATGACCATGGTTTTCCATGACTATGGATGAAATTCACCATGTTTTGCCTTAACTATGACCATGATTTCCCATTACGTTAACCTTTGCCATGGTTGATCATGGAACTAACATTGGTATACCACGGTTAAAAATTGTTGACCATGGTTAAATTTGGTAGACCTTCATTTACTTTGGTTTACTATGGTTGGCTATGGTTGACAATGGTTGAACATGAAATTCACTCTGGTTGACCTTAGTTGATCATGACCATGGTTGACTGTGGTTTTCCATGGATGCCAATGGTTAACCATTTTTGATAGTTGTTGTGTATAGATGACCATGGTTGGCCATGACCATGGTTTACCATGACTGGCCATGACCATAGTTGACCAGGACTATGGATGACATTCACCATAATTGGCCTTAACTATGATTATGTTTGACCATTACGTTAACCTTCAATATGATTGATCATGGTTGACCTTCACCATGCTTGACTATGGTCGATCATAACCATACTTGACTATGGTTGAAATGAGATGACTATGGTTGATCATTCCTATGGATGAACTTCGCAGACCATGTGGATTTGATTATGGTGGGCCATGTTGATTATGTTTAACCACGGTTTACTATGACATTATTGCATTGTAGTGGGGATCAGGTTTTATTTGTGATGTTGCGAAATCATGTTCTTTTCATCACATAACCTCGTAAGGTTATGGCCATGACATTATGACGTAGGATTTTGGTTTGTCACATTATCGGGTTGGAATAGGTATTTCACATTTCGACAGTGGGTAATGTTCGTCACATTGGTGGGGAAATGTTTGTCTCAATGTAATGTTGGTTTATGTTTGACACATTGCGACATTGGGTATGTACATCACATTGTGACAATGGGTTATGTTCATTGAATTGTGATGTTTGCAAAGGTTTGTGACATTGTGACGTCAGAATATTTTTATCTAATTCTAACGTCGGGATATGTTCGTCAAATTGTCATGACAAGGAAATGGTCGTCACATTGTGATGATTAGGAAATGTTTGCCACATTGAGGCGTGACAGTGTTTGTCGAATTGCGATGTTACCATGTTCATCACATGGCGATAATAAGGAAAGGCTAGTTACATTGTGACAATATGGCAATGTTCATCAAATTGTGACATTGCATTGATTGGGAAATTATTGTGACGTTACAAAGTTCATCGCAATGCGACAACGAGGATATGCTCACACATTGAGATGACAGGGGTATGCTCGTGACATTGTGACATTAAATTGTTTGTTAGAATACGACATTACTATGTTCGTCACATTGAGACAAAAGGGAAGGCTCTTCAGATTCCAACAACAAGGCAATGTTCATCACATAGTGACATTACATTGATTGTCAGAATGCGACATTACTATGTTCATCACATCGATGTTAATATGTTCATCACATTTCAACATTACTATGTTTGTCACATTTCAACATTACTATGTTCATTAGGTTGCAACGTTAGGAAATGTTTGTGACATAGACAATTTATGTTTGTCACATTGTGATGTTGGGATACGATAGTGATAGTGTGATGTTCCTCTAAGTTTGAGACATACCAATGTTGGGAAATGTTCAACACATCACAACATAGGGAAATGTTCGTCATAATGTGACAAAGTGAAATGTTGATCATCTTGTAATGTTTGGCTATGGGCATGAGATAACAATTTTTGTGGAGGGTTATGTTGGGTTAAATATCCTTACGACATTACACAAAATAACCCATTCATTTATGGTTATCTGAAATAGAGAAAGTCGTTACAAGTTATGTTAAAGTGAGATGTTCGAGGAATGACGATGTTTCATGTGATGTTACCATGTTCATCACATGACAACAATAAGGAAAGGCTAGTCACATTGCAGCAATAGGGAAATGTTCATCAAATTGTGACGTTGAAATGATCGCCAAATTGTGACATTACAAAGTTCGTCGCAATGTTACAACAAGGATATGCTCATCACATTGCGATGATAGGGGTATGTTCTTGACATTATGGCATTACATTGATTTTCATAATGCGACGTTACTATGTTCGTCACATTACGACAAAAGGGAAGGCTCTTCATATTCCAACAACAGGGCAATGTTCATCACATAGTGACATTGCATTGATTTTCAGATTGTGGCATTACTATGTTCATCACATCGATGTTAATATGTCTGTCACATTTCAACATTACTATGTTTGTCACATTTCAACGTTGCTATGTTCATTAGGTTGCAACATGAGGAAAAATTTATGTTTGTCACATTGCAATGTAGGGATACGATAGTGACAATGCGACGTTCATCTAAGTTTGAGACATACCAATGTTGGGAAATGTTTGACACATCGCAACATAGGGAAATGCTTGCCACAATGTGACAAATTGAAATATTGATCATATTGTAATGTTTGGCCATGGGTATCAAATTACAATTTTTTTGTAGGGATATGTTGGGTTCAATATCATTACGACATTACACAACATATCCCACTCATTTATAGTTATCCGAAATAGAGAAAGTTGTTACAAGTTATGTTAAAGTGAGATGTTCGAGAATGGTGATGTTTCATTCTAATATTCAATGAGGATGGCTTATAAGGAAATGTTTTGTTCCTCAGTTGTTACATCGCATTGCGACATACATCAAGGGCTTGGTTATGTTGCAAAGATTATATCAACATAACCATGACTAGCATGGGAAGACTGTGATTTCTCATGATTAACTATGATATCCCATGGGTTTCGATGCCACTATGGTGGAGCGAGGTTCTCTAAAGATAAGTATAGTTATGTTACATTGAGATGTTTATGTTGATTGAGTTATATCGAATTTTTACGTTCCCATTTATGTCACAAATGAGACATTTCATAAGGGGTTGCTTCATGTGGGACATTCCAATATGTCATGTCACATTCCAAAGTTCATATTTTTTTACTATTGTGAAATTGTACGTTCGTCACCATGAATGGTTATATAACCTTATTTTTTTCCTTTAGGGTTATATTGGGGCATGAAGAAGTTTTTAGTATGGTCAAGATTTTTTTTTATAAAACATTGTCCCATTTTAAGAGCAATAAAATAGGAGGATGAGTTAAAAACAAATGGCACATTGTGAAAGTTATAATCACGCATATCATTCAATTGAATGCCAATGTTATTGCATAATGAGATACTTTAATAGTAATATTTTAAGAGGTTCACTCTAAAACAATGTGATATAGCACCACAATTTAAAAGTGAAAAATCGATTTCCATTAACTTAACATTATTTCATAGATGTCAAGAGAAATATACTTTTTGTTTGAAGTTGGTCTTGTAGTTTACATTGAAGAGTGTGTCACATAGCCACATTTAGAGAGATAATTTTATGAGGTCGACATCAATATTTGTGACATACAAGAAGATGACATTGAATTAAGTAGTAAAAACACGAGAGATTAAGTTTCACTTTCATAAAGTAAGAGGTAAACACTAAAATTAAGCCATATTGTGACATTTTAAATGTAATAAGATGAATAACTTGAATGGAATGAGCCATATTGAGAGTTATTGTGTTGTCTTTCCATTTAAGAATAAACTATTTATAAAATTAATTGTATTCAAACATTACAATTCATAGTGTTTATTGATGCTATGAAGATTTAAATGCAATGATGTTTATTGATGGTATAAAGATTTTAATTCAGTATTTCCTCAAGCATTATATTTATTGTTTAGTCAAAATTAACATTATATTCATGTAATATTATTTACATTAATATCACATTGTTAACATAACATTATTAAGAGAACATCTTCAAGGTAATATTATTAACATTAATGTAACATTATAAAAATTATATTTATGTAACATTATCATTATTAAGATTATTATTATAACATTATTGTATTATTAATACATCATTAATGTAATATTATTGATTAAGTGGGTACTTGCATAACATTAATATCATTAATTATAAAACTAATATTATATAGTTATTGGAAGCATAAATATTTATATTTAAAAATAGGAAAAATTCACCAAAAAATGTTTTAATTATTTTATTTTAAGTTTTTTAAAATTATTACATCTAATTATTTTATTGAATAAATAATAATACGTACTATTACAATATTGCTATATATTTATTTATTGCTATATTATTCTATATTTATTTATGATTTTATTGTTAGATTACTATATTTATTCATTGTTATTAATGTGTTATTGCTATATTATTAAAAATTTATTTATGACTTTATTGCTATATTATTATATTTATTCATTACTATTAATGTGTTTTACAGTATATTTACACAATATAAAATTAATACATTAATAATATAACATTATTTTTTAACATCAATATTAAATTAGTTTTAAACATTAATAATATATTACATTTAAACATTAACAATATTACTTTATTTTTAATATTATTAATAATATTACTTTGAGAATTATGATTATTAATATATGATGATTAAATATTAATCTTAATAAATGATTAAAATTAGTATTAAAAATTAAGGTTATGATTTAGTAATATTTAAGATTTAGTATTTAGGGTTAGGATTCATGTAATATTATTAACATTAATATGTAGTGCGAAACATTGCCTTCACGTTCCGAGAATCAAGCAAGTTCTAATACGACACCACTGGTGGGCCGATGCAGGTCAAATATACTTCATTTTTTAATGTTCTTACCGTTTTTTTCATAATGCTTCATTATTACATTGCAGGGCATCCATCACTGGAGTAAGCTACTATAGTAGTAAATGTTTTTTTTAATTACAAATTTGATAAAAATAACAGAAAAATTTAAAATATGAATAGAGTTTTATTATAATTCAGTATGATGATTTTGATATTCAAAGTGGTTTTGTCCCAAAATATTTTGTTGTAAAATTAGACTTTCCATCAAGTAGTAGAAGACTGTAAGTTAGTAAAAAATTGCTTCTAAAGACTTTACGTTCTTAACTAAAAATCGGAAGCACATCGCCCTTTCAGATAATAGTCAATTTGAGATTAATCTAGAGGCTAATTGTGATGTTGTTTATTGTCTATGATCAAATATTTTGTGATGAGGATCAAGTCCCGCGATAATATGCGATCTGCTGTAGAATCAAGATGGTGGAAAGCTCACCAAAATATCATAGAGACTCTGAACAATGCTTTTCGAGAATGCGATCATGTTATTCTTTTCTTTTCCACCAACACACCTCGCCACTTTGAGGTACAGAGACTAACCACTAGGCTTTAAGCATTCCAAACAGGTCTGAGATGGTTCGCCTAGAAGTTTTTTATACCTCGGGACTGGTTAAGGATTTGATCTGTTTTTGTTGTTGCTAAAAATAATTTACGTTTCTCTTATAGGGTTGTGAAAAAATGAAGACATTGCCCACTTCTAGAAAATCTAGACGTGAAGTCACTGCAACAAGCATCTTTCCGGCCATGCTCAACTTCTAGGATGTTCTCCTCATAATCATGATGATTTGAACTATACATAGTTATGTAAACAATTTTGGTATGATAAGTAAGCACCGGACTCAAAGTCACCCGAACTATACACACGCCAACCATTAACAAATAAGTGAGAAAAAAACATATTGCGCCCTCTCATTTGGGGGCTGAATGTCACCTCCTTTAGCCATTAAATTGTGCAAAGGATGTCGAGACGATTTTTATTTCTCAGCTTCCCAATGGTAGATAGTGCGAGCAATAAGACCCGAGAAAATTAAAGATTCCGTCGGATTGGCCAGGTGATAAAATTGTATAAAGAGCCGAAGGTTTTCAAGCTAAAGAGTTCAGAAGCCGTTGCTGGAAAAATAGAAAAATGGACGCCATACCCCAAGCCCACCAGCAAAGTTCCCATATACAAACATCCAAGCCAAGATGTTGCAAAAACAAGCTGTCCGATTTTCATTATGATCTGTGCTTCAACCATTGTAACAGGTCTAGGGTATGCATAGTCCCTGCATGCAATGCAATTATGATAGGTATACTTAGTATAGAAATGAGCTCATTAATTCATGGTGTTCAAAATTTTGGTACTTGGCTTGCTCCAATCTCGGACATAAATTCACCTCCAATGTGCCCAAGGAAGTTCCAGATACTGATCATGGAGATCGAGGTTATGCAATGAATTTAAAATGCAGGTAAAGTTAAACGGCTAAGCTCGGGAGTGGAGATAAATGGCCAGCCACACAAATAATTAAATGACGAAGGCACGCACATAATTAAATTATAGGCCACATAAATAAGACATAAATGAAAATCCAAGTACGAGAGGGAAGAGGTAATGAAAACTAAGGAGGCGGCCAAGCCACTCGTCGATATGGGAGGCCACTTGTAGATATGGGAGGTGGTAAAATGTAACGATAGGCCAGGTAATCTATGTAAATGTTAAAACTAAAGAAGAAGAGGTAAATGTTAGAATTGAAGTAATCCTTGTTTGTATTTTATAAATTATGTTATGTGGCAATTGATAGTAATTGGTTAATCATGTTTAGTAAAGTGAAAAATTAAATATGATTAACGTACCATTTCATAAATGCAAGGGAGTTAGTTCTACTTGATTTGGATGTAAGATGAAGAATATGCCAGGGGTAAAGATGGGCACAGGAAGTATTTTGGGAAGACGCTCCAGAGCAAGCTCGATAAGATCAGAAGAGATAGTGAAGAGGATGGTTGGCATGCTTTACAGGTAGTATGTGCTTTTCACTAATGGAAAGATCAAAGTATGCAGCGAAGGCAAAACAAGGACAAAGTAAGCTCAGGAGGAATTAGGGCAGAGTCGAACACAGTGCCTAAGCTCGGGAGGAGAAGCATTAGTAATCGTTGGATCCCATTTAAATTCCCGAAAGAAGGAGGACCGTCAGATATGATTGTAGACAAAAAGAACGCACAGAAGAGGAGGACATATCGCAAGCGTCAGATCTAAGCATAGGTTTCGACCATCCTTGGATCAAGGAGAACCTGCACGTTCATTAAAGTGCAAGGAGAAGCGAGTATACAAAATCTCGAAAGAAGGAGGACCGTCGATCTACGGGCAGGACACGTGGACACAGATCAACATTTCGCTGACTGGAAAGTCAAAGGTATGAAATGATCCAGCCTTTCACCTCTCAAACTCGCGATATGCGAAATCGCGAAATAATCTCAAGCGTTAGATCGAGGCCAAATATGGACAGTGGATCAGGCACAACGAAGGCTCGTGGAGTTGTGAAGTCCCGATAAAATCTTGACCGTTGATCCAAGAGGGATGCGTGGCAGAAGATCAGAGCATGGACTCCATTTTGGGGTTTCGTGAATCGCAACTTGGAGAGGCAAGAAACAATACCACAGGAATGTCAAAATCACAAAATACGAAATCGCAAAATGATCTGAGCCGTCAAATCAAGGGTTGATTGGGACCGTTGATCCCATGGCATTTCGGGGTTTCACAAATTGCGACTTGGAGAGGCAAGAAACAATACCACAGGAATGCCGAAATCGCGAAATGATCTAAGCTGTCAGATCAAGGGTTGATTGGGACCATTGATCCCACACCATTTCAGAGTTTCACAGATTGGTAGCTGGAAGCGTCAAGAACATTCACCACAGGAATGTCGAAATCGGGACTTGATAAATCGCGATATGATCTGAGCCATTGAATCAAGATTAGACCTGGATCGTCGAATCATAGGACAAGTGGCAAGCGATTGGGATTTCGTTGACTTGGAGTCAACGGAGCATGGTTTGGAAACTAACGAGATGTGAGATCGCGATAAGATATGGACCGTCGGATCTATGGAGATTTCAGCCGTCGATCAGACTCGATGAAGTTTATAAAATCGCGAAATATGAAGTGCCTTTTGGCACAGCCTGTGGTCACTGTCGGTGGTCACGAGAAGGGAAAGAGTCAATTTAGATAAGCTCCATTTCAGAGTTTCTAGGATCGGGACATGGAGTGTAATGAAATATTTACCACGGGGATCTCGAAATGCCGAAGTGCGAAATGCCGAAGTAAACGCAAGTTTCTATGAATTCAATCCAACGGTGCAGGTGAAGTTGAACAAGATCGCAGGGCTACTTTTGCGCTTCTTAGTGTAACAACTAAAACAAATTATGATCTCTGTGAGAGGACTTGAAGAGGACTGAGTATGATCGCCAAAGAAGATGAAGAGTCTCAAGGCATCTTCCAGTGGATTGAATGACTATTGATACAGGTGATTGACAGATGGAAGGGGATTTAAGTCTGTAGATGAAAACAGAAAGGATAAGCTCATCTAAGACAGAGAAGACGAAGAGTCTCGACTGCCAAAGAGGCTGAGGAATCTTAGCATGACATCCAGTGATGTTGAATACGTGGGAAAACTGTCAGAGAAGCTGAAGGGTTACCATGATGATCAGACAGAGCACTGAAGATGTGGAGGAGATGAACACAGTGTGAGCAGGTAGAGGCATTACGTACATTGCATGCACAAGGTGCAAAGAAGCTATAAGTACATGGCACAGAGAAGTGATGACATTGTTGTTGCTGAGGTTAAGTAATGGATGTGTGAGGAAGTAAAGAGGTGGTGCAACAGCTGAAATGGATAGGAAACAAAAATTAAATTGAATGGGAATGGCACAGAGAGCACAAAATCAGAAGCACAGAATGGGCAGCGGATGAATGCTGGAAGACAGTGAGGAAGACTGGGTAGCAAAATCTTGCAGAACAATGATGAGACTGGTAAGCAATTATTGAACACTATATCACTGTAATTGGTTTTAGTATTTCATATTCATAATCTAGGGTGGAAGGGAGGTGCTAGGGAGGACTAGTGTCCTCAGAGGTTCAAGTGAGTGCTTGAACACAGGGAGTTGTAGATTCTTTCTAGTTGGTGCTAGAGAAACCAGGGAGTTGGTGCTTCCTTCTAGTGGGTGCTAGAGAAAATAGAGAGTTGGTGCTCTCAGCAAGTTGCAACTTGCAAAACAGAGGTTGTAGCCTCACAATGAGCTGGAGCTCATATGTATGATAATGTAAAGAATGTAAATATTACTTATCATATAAAGAAAAAAAAGGTTTTTACCCTTTATTGGTTTCCTTAGGAAATATCTGTCTCTGTATATCTCATATGTATGAATGATGTTGAATGTTACAATGCTTACTTCCCTGTATTACTGTGATTATCATTGAGAGATCTATAATGAGTTTTAAATAGGCAGAATTGTTTAAGCATGGTAACAACTGATTCACCCCCCCTCTTAGTTGCCCAACAATAAGCCTATTAACCTCATTAATTTGAATGTGTAAAATGGAATCTATGGGGGTATATCAACCACTTTTATAAAGTGGTTGTTGCTATTTAATGACCCACGTGTCTTGGGAACCCACCATTAATATATTAAAACATTTAATTAATATATTAATTTAATATATAGTAAAAAATGTATAAATTAAAGTATTAATTGATTGATAAATATATTAAATTATTAATGTAACATATTAATTAATTGATACATTAATAACCTAATGTATTAATGTATTTAGCGTATTTAGTAATACATTACATTAATGTAAATATAATACATTAATGTATTATAAATTAATAAATTAATTTATAATACATTAATAATTTAATTTATAATATATTAATACATTAAAGTACTCATACATTGATACATTGATGTGTAATGTAACATTAATATAATATATATTAAACATCTATAAATGAAAGTATTAATTTACATTAGTGTCTAATGTAACATATTAAATATTAAATGATTAATAGATTAATAATGTAATGGATTAATTAATTAATTAATACATATATAAGGTAATAATACACTAATAAATTAATACATTAAATATATCAATAAATACATTAAATGCATTAGAGAATAGATTACTAAAGTATTAACACATTATTCAAGTATTAATACACTAATGAAGTAAATACATTATTACATTGTTGTAATATATAAATTAAAGTATTAATACATTATGCATAATGTAACATATTAAATATTAATACATTAATAATGTAATGTATGAATTAATTAATACATTAATACATTTTTAATTAATACATTGTTAAAGTAATAATACATTATTAAAGTAATAATACATTAATAAAAGTATTATTAAAGTATTAATATATTAATACATTTATTGAAAATGATTTTGGTTGATTATGGTGGATCTCATACATCAATTTGGTGTGGCTTGCCGTGACCTTAAAAATAGATTATTATATTAATATAATGTATTAATTTACATAAATGTATAATATAAAGTATTAATTAATTAATGCATTAATAATGCAATGTATTAATTAAGTAATAAATTTATACAATTTTAATTACTACATTGTTAAAGTATTAATATAATAATAAAGCAAAATATTAATAATACATTCTTAAAGTAATAATAATAATAAAATGTTTGATACCTTTAATACATTAAATGAATTAATAAATACATTAGTAAACTATTAATATATTAATATATTAATGTTTAATGTAACATATTTAATTATTAATAAATTAATAATGCATTAATGAATACATTCTTAAAGTATTAATGCCTTAATAAATACATTACTAAAGTAGTAATAGATTAAAAATATATTATTTAGGTATTAATACAACAATACTTTAATTGAAAATGATTATGGTTGAGTATGGTTGACCATCACCATGGTTTATTTTGGTAGACCTTGGTTGACTTCGGTAAGGAAAGATTGGCTATGGTTGACCATGCTTGTCCTTTATCATGGTTGAGTGAGCTTGACCATGCTCATGGTTGACTATGGTTGATCAGAGTTTATTATGGTTGAACATGCCCATGGTTCACCTTCGTTGACCATGTGGATCTCATTATGGTGGGCCATGTTGATTATGTTCATCGTAGTTTACTATGACACTAATGCATTGTAATGTTGATCATATTTTGTTCGTCACATGTCAACATCAGTTTTTGTTCATCACATTGTGAAATCAACTTTTGTTCATCACATGTCAACATAAGGTTTTGTTCATCACATTGTGACATTAGCTTTTGTTCACCACTTGACATCGTAAGGTTATGGTCATCAAATTAGGATGAAGGTTTATGTTTCTCACAATATGTCATTGAAATAAGTTTGTCATAGTTTGATAGTGGGTTATGTTCGACACATTACGACATCGAAAATTGTTTGTCACATCGACACATTGGGTTGTGTACATCAAATTGTGACAATGGGTTGTGTTTGTCCCATTGTGACATTCATACATGTCTATCACATTTCATTTTTCCAATTACAACGCTAATTCATGTTCATCTGATTGCGATGTCGTAATTGTTCGTCACATTGTGACATGCATATATGTTTGTCACAATGTGACGTCCATATATGTTTGTTGCATTACGATGTTACTATGTTTGGTAGATTGCATTGTTACTATGTTCAACACATTATGTTGTTTGGAAATGCTTGTCACATTGGGCCGTATGTATATGTTCGTCACATTTTGATGTTACTATGTGTGGTAGATGGCAACATTACTATGTTTGACACAATACAACATTTTGAAATGTTTGTCACATTGCGACGTCCATATATGTTTGTCACATTGCGACATTACGATGTTTGGTACATTGTAATTTTACTATGTTTGACACATTGCGATGTTTGGAAGTGTTTATCACATTGCGACGTCAGGATATGTGCGTCACATTGCAACGTGAGGAAATGTTTTCCATATTGCAATGACAGGGTGATGTGGGACACATTGCGACATGTATTAATGTTTGTCACATTGTGACATGTATTTATGTTTGTCACATTGCGAGGCTACTATCCATATTGTGATGACATGCCTATTTTCATCACATTGCGATATTACCATGTTGCGTAGATTGCAATGTTACTATGTTCATAACATTGCGAAATTACTATGTTCATCATATTGAAAAACTATATTTCCATCACATTGCAATGCTATGTGTTTTTCAGAGTGCGACTTTACTATGTTTGGTAGATTTTAACGTTACCATGTTCAACACATTGTGACATTTGGAAATTTGTGTCACATTGTGATATTGTAATAAGTGCATCACAATGAAACATTAGGAAATGTTCACCACATTGTGGTGATAAGATGATGTGCGACACAATGCAACGACATGCCTATCCACATCCATATATGTTCCACACATTGGGACGTTTGGAAATGTTTGTCACATTATGATGTCTGTATATCTTTGTCACATTACGACGCTTGGAAGTGTTTGTCACATTGTGACATCAGGATATGTACATCACATTGCAATGCGAGGAAATGTTCATCATATTGCAATGATAGGGCGATGTGGGACACATTGCAACCTTTCTTTATGTTCATTGCATTGTGACATTACGATCCACATAGCGATGACATGCCTATGTTTGTCACATTTCAACATTACTATGTTTGGTAGATTGCAATGTTATTATGTTCGCATATTGAGAATTTAATATGTTCATCACATTGCAACGTTATATGTTCATCACATTGTGACATTAATATGTTTGGTAGATTGAAAAGTTAATTTGTTCGACACATTGAGATGTTTGGAATTGTTTGTCGCATTGCGACGTTAGAATAAGTCTCTCATATTGCAACATGAGGAAATGCTCATCACATTGCAATGATAGGATGACATGCACTAGAGTGCAATGTGTGTTTATGTTACGACGACATGCCTATGTTCATCACATTACGACATCAATTTATGTTCATCACATTGCAACATTATTATGTTTGTTAGATTGCAACGTTACTATGTTCGTCATTATCTAACGTTAGTATGTTCAACACAACGCAACATTAATATGTTCATCACGTTGTAACATCTTCTTGTGTCTTCATATTTTAACGTCAGTGGCATGTTCATTGCATGAAAATGTTGGTTTTTGTCCCACACATTATGAAAAGTAAGATTTAGTGAAGCTTTAAAAAAAATCTAACAGTGTTTCCTTCGTGAAAAATATAGGAACTTTGAACTGATGCTTTGTGAAAAATATAGGAACCTTAAACTGATGCGATATATTACATAGAATGAAAATTAGAATCATACTTTTTTTAGGACATTGATTACATATGATCTTGAACTATGAAATCTATCCCTTCTGAATAAACATATATAAAATTAGAGTATGCATTTATGCATTCTGCTTTTTAGTGCCGCAATTTGCAATTGTTAAGAAAACACAAATGAATGAGTTCAAATAAATTATGAATTATAGTACTAAAATATTTAACTTGTATCCTTTTATGGGTAACTATGATCAATGTCGTGGTATTTTTTTTCTTGGATAGATTCATATAACTAAAATGTTCATACAAGAACATTCTAGGGGAAAGTGTTTTTCATCTTCAACTATTTTAGCGTCACAAAGATGACAAATTATTTCATGTCATAGTGGTTTCTTTATATATATATTTTTATATTTTATATATATTAATGTCTTTCATAATCAAATAATAAATAGAATGTCTTTTTCTTCTTGATATATTAAAGTGATTTTCTTGATATAATAGTAATCATGTATTAATAATTAATATTGATATTGTCTTTTTTATATAATATAATAATATATAAATAATTTTAGTATAATATAATATAGTGTTTTGTTTTATATATCAAATAATTATATAACTAGCACAGCCACTAACTTGCGGCTGAGAACGCCAAAAGTTATCGGGTGAGAACGCGTGCCCCCAATATAAAATGTATGTGGTAATCCGTCTGTGGTAATATGAAACGTTTGGCTGCATGGTTTAATCCTACTTAATCATTTAAACGTGGCAATTGCATATCCTTACAATAATTTTTTAATGTGATTAGGTAAATGTTAAAAAGTAAACATGTTAATGGATGCCTTTATAAATGCAAGAAAGTTATGAACAATAAATCTAACCCATTGATTTTGGAGGACGACTAAGAATATGCGAGCATCTTCAATGCATAGCCATCAGATTAGGGTTTAAGGTTAAATAAGGTTAAAATATCATTAATTGTGCCCATTGTCAATAGGTGTATGCCTTTCGGCGTAAAAAAATGTTTTATATAAAGGTTCTCTTTTTTTAATATATTGTTATTAGCATTTAGTTTAAAATATAAAATAATGTAATCAAATAATTAATATTAATTTTTATTAGACAATAATTGTACTCAAATAATTATATGATGTCTTTTTCTCATATAATATAATATTTTCTTTTTCTTAATATTATGTATGAACATGCCCGCAGGGGTGTAGACCGATTGGCAAGTATCGTGTAAATGGAAGGAACTATGTAAAATGAGGTCTCAATGTCGATTCTCACCCCAATTTACTCGGAGGGCGTGCTTGCAGGCTGTGCGTTTCTCCCTAGGGGTTATAAGGCAGCCGACAGGATTCGACCCCGTGTCACGCGAGTACGATACTGTCGTTGTTACCGATTCCCCTAGTATAATATATATATATATATATATATATTATGTATGAACATTCTTTTAATCAAATAATAAATATAATGTTTTTTTTTTCTTCATATAATAAATGTAATAAAATATTAATTATTAATATTGATATTAATTTTATTATAATATAATAATATTTTTATAATTATAGTGCAATG
>ML780073.1:249954-268770 GCA_009831015.1 Picea engelmannii | reverse complement strand
ATCTCAAGATTATGATTGGTATCGCAACAGTCTAATTTTCCTTAAGTTTGAATACATATATGTATATGTCTACATGTACATGTTAATGGTCATGGTTAATACCACAATACTTCTATTTTATTTAATCATGAATACATACACATATATAATTATTCAGATACATGTAAAATGTACACAAGCATCTTCTATAGAAGTAAGTCTTCACTTAAAGTTTACCTGAAACCTACAACAGATTCAATATTCCTTATGCCTGATTATACATATACCCACATTCCTATCTATATACATATAGTCCAAATTTCAATTAGCAAATAGAACTTACATTAACTTTACTAGTTCTGTTCAGTGAGCATATTCACATGAATAAATAATTATCATAGATTCATCTCATTTCTGTCAACTAACATTCAACAAAAATATTTAATAAGAGAATAAGTAGAGGTACATATCTGAATTCGAAGCTGGAACACAAATAGAACAACCAAGTTCCACACAACCATAGAATAGAAAAACCATATAATAGAACAACCAAACTACTCTCTTCGTTCACCAGCTAGCATGACCATGAGTCCATAAGGGCGAATTGACAATTATCCTCTTTTTCTACAGTCCTTCTTTCAGATTAGAAAATCCCCTTGCCTCACACTAAATAGTTCTCATAACACCAAGTGATATCCTTTCTCCAACATACTAAGCAACGTACTAAGCAACGTCCTAACTCCTCCCATATGTTGTATATCATGAGAATCTAGTGCCTATGTCTTTTTCCTTCATTGGGAATTTTCAAAGCTTTACAAATCCCCAATTTTCAGGGGCTGCTAGCTGTAAAATTCCTCATCTTCCACTTGTAAAATTCAGCCCTGAGGTAACTCAAGTTTGTTCCCCACTCATGGAGTCATGGTCAATTGTTTTCAACATGGTTGTTCCATTTGTCCTCCAACAATTAATATATAAAAATATTTGTCTTTTAGATGTTTCACAGTCAAAGATTTAGTTGGAAAAATCAAATATTTGCCCAATAGTCAAAATAATTAATTACACATAATCAAATTCCAAATTCAGATTTTCCATAAATGGAAAAAAATTCCAAATATGAATTTTCCAAAAATGGAAATTTATTCCTAAGTGCACATAGACTTTAATAATTGATTATTTTTAGGGATATCACAAGTCAAAACGAAAGGCTAAGAGAACATAATGCATGTACTCCCATCTTAGCTTGTCAAAAGATTTGGAAAGATCTAGTTTTAACAACATACCTGGAGTGTGAGTCTTCTGAAGAGAATGGATAAATTCATGTGTCAGAATAATGTTGTCCAAGATTTGCCTTCCTTCCACGTAACCTGATTGTTCAGGAGAAATGATTAAGGGAACAATAGGTTTGAGGCATTGAGCTATCACCTTTGTTAGAAACTTGTAGATTGCATTGCAGAGAGAAGTAGGTCGGAATTGTTTTGGGTTATTGACTTTCTCTTCTTTTGGATAAGGGTGAGGAAGGTGGCGTTGAGGGCTAGAAGGAATTGACCTGAAGCCCTAGAATCTTCAATGATTTCCCACACATCCTCCCTTCCCATCGACCAACAGTGATGGAAAAAGTCTAAAGTGAAACCGTCCAGCCCAAGAGATTTTCCTACTTGAGTGTCATGAAGTGCTAGGTCCACTTCCTTGATCGTAATAGGCCTTATCAGTGCTTCATTCTGCTCCACCGTGATTGTGGAGGGTATATGCTGAGTGACTTGGGCTATGGCTTGATATCTATCCCCTGAAGGTTCATCTAAGATATCTTGGTAGTAGGTGACCAACTCTGACTCTAGGTCCTCATGAGAGTGGAGGGTGTGCCCATCCTTTGTGACTAGCTCGGAGATGTGGTTGGCATGTCTTCGTTGAAGGTAGACTTGTGGACGAATTTGGTATTTATTTCTCCCTCCTGTACCCATTGGATGCGAGACTTTTTCCTCCATAGGATATCCTCTTGGACTCTTATTTCCTCCAACTTTTGACTTATTGTGGCTTATTGCAAATTGAGCTCCTAAGAGATTCCCTGATCTCTGATTTGGATCTGTAGGATGCTCATTTTTTCCTTTATCTGTTGTTGGGCTTCAAAGATATTTTTGAAGGTTTGTTTGTTCCAAGCTTTGAGTCACTGCAAGATGGACACCTCCTTCCAAAATCGCTTGAATCTAAAGGGTTTGTGTCCTGGAGAGGCTGGAATGTCTAGCCATAGTTGGATGGGCCATTGATACGATCAATTGGCTTAAAGAATGCAAGCTTCCAAAGTTGTTTCCTCCATTAAGAGGGAATCTGAGATGAGGAAGTGGTCCAATCAGAAAGCTACCAATTGGGCTCTTGATATTCGGTTCGTCTAGGTAAAAAGTACATTTGGTTTTTCCATATCAATGAGGCCTAACTTATCGATTAGGTCTTGAAAAATCCTTGACTCTGGCTCGAGTCTATGAGTTCCACCTCTTTTCTCGTCCAGATTTCATATAATATTAAAATCTCCTCCAAGAATCCATATACTTCTAGAGGTGAGGGTGGAAAGTCCTTCCAGGTTCCTAATGAAGGAATTTTTGTCCCTTGGTGTGGCTGGTCCATAAACATTTATTAGGTATCCAGGCTTGTTGGATCCAACAAGTCGATAGATCACTGAGATGGACCACTTAGTTGTGAAGAAATTTTCCATGGTCACCGAACTCGGGTTATAGAGAATTGTCAGGCCTCCTGCGGATTCCACTGCGTCAGTGTAGATACTTATCCATTGCTTCCAACAACAAGAGAGAACTCTATCCATTTCCTCCGTTGCACATTTTGTTTCTTGAATAAACATGATGTCTGGTTTTTCTGCTATGATAATATCTTGTAGTATCCTTTGCTTAATATGACCGATGATCCCCCTTATATTCCAAGAGATGATCTTCATGATGAGGATGGGGAAGGGAGAGGGGGAAAGCTGTCAGAAATGAGATGAATCTAACCTGATTTGACCATGAAGTGTCCAGTCTCCTGTATGATCTTCTCAATGGATTTCCTTCCCATTTTATTTTCATCTTTCTGAGTTTTGCATTTCTCCTTCAGTGTATTCCCCTGTATTCACAAACCCGAATTGGATTTGGCAGTGGAGCCTGTTGTAGAGTTGAGGAAGATTTTATGTATTTTCTGCAACTGTTCTAAAGGGATCGTATGTAATTTATGGGGTCGGTAATCTTGTTCCATATGTTCCAAATCCACTCCGTCTAAATCCTTCTCATCTAAGTCCATTTCTGCATCACCATATTCTGTCTCTGAGGATTCTATTTCCATGGCATTGGATATTGGTAAGGAAGAGGTTTTCTCAATAGCTGGGGTGTCCACCACTTTCCCTTTCTCTTGGTTTTGTTGTGCTTCCACTATAGAAGGGACCTGTGGGGCATCCATGTTCTATGGAATCTGTTGTAGGGCATCGAACGTGTTGTTGGAAGGAGATTCCTTATTGGTCATGGTTGTCATTCTCCTACCCCCTTTTCTGCATCTCCCTGCTACTGGGATGATGTTGTCTTTAGCTTTTTGGTTTTATGGGTTTTCATCCTTGCTTGTCATGTTGAGGGGGAAATCTATGAAGAGGTTCCCATGCTCATGAAATTTCCTACATCAGAACGATATGTGTTCATAGTCAATGGTTTGTAGCCAGTCCTTATCATGTCATTACAAGGAAATGGATCCTGGTAATGGCTTCAAAATGTTCAGGTAGATGCAAATGCATGCATAGGAGGTGTATCTCCATTGCTTTGTTGCCTCTGAAGTTTTGGCATATACTCTGATGGTATTTCCAATGCCCGCAAACACCTCTTCCAACCAGAATTCCTACAACAGGGAATAAATTCATATCCAAACTGGGGCATGCACAAAATCCCTTGTTTTAGGCCTAAAATTGTTTGTTCAAAAACAAAATAAGAGTCCAACAGAGTTAAAGAAATAAGGGCCTCCATCAAAGATGCAGTTCCTGTCCTCCAGATTATGTAGTATTATTGTGAAGACTCCTTTGGATCCTAATTGGAGATCATAATGACATTTGGGCTTCCACCATTGGTGTATCCATTTTACGAACTCGATTTCAGAGGGCCATAACCCTAGAAATTTCCTGACAAGGGTGTAATATCGCATGCATTTCTTCTTTTATTCTATTTTGGGTGTGCTTATGACAGATTTCGGTGCTTGCGACGCTTGAGGAATACACTTTCCAGGTACCCAAGGTCGTGTTTCTCTTATTGGAGTGTTCCTTGAGTTGATTTACATTTCCTTGTCCTTTAATGTACCCTCAAAGAGAAGCTGGGAGCGAAGATCAGGCAGTGGTTCAAAGGTTGGGTGTCGGGAACCGCCGCCTATTTTTTCATGCATCGTTGCATGACTGTAGGACGTACCTCACGAATCTCCCTTGCTTGTGTTAATTTTTCCCCACCAGGGGCATCCAAGTGCACCAGAGCTGAAGAAATCCTAACCCTAGCGCTCCTCGCAGCTCACTTCCGCATCTCTTGGTTAAAAAATCAGGGACTGTTTAAATTTCCCAAGTTATAGTTTATTATTCTGTAATATAATGTAATGTTATTTTATATCAAATAATTATATAAAAAATGTTTTTTGATATAAACGTTGTATTTTTTCTTAATATATTATTATTATATATATATAAATGTGTGTTGAATAAATGTTGTCTTTTTTCTGAATATATTGTTATTAGACATTTAGTTTAAAATGTAAAATAATGTAATCAAAGAATTAATATTAATATTAATATTGCATTTTTTTAATATAATAAATGTAATCAAAATTGTATTTATATAAAAAAGTTTCTTCATATAATGTAATCAAATATTAGTAATTAATATTATATTGTCTCTCTTAATATAAATTAATAATATATTGATAATTAATCTATGTATTGTCTTTTAGTAGATATAATATATGTAATCACATAATTAATATAACCTTAATCCTAATAAACCCTAAAATATTAAAATAACCCTAATCCAGATTTTGTTATGGAAAATGGGCGAGTTGGATAGCTATTACTTTGTTGTTCATCTTATTGGTCATTATTATAGCTCAACCAGGTGATTTACATTCTAAATTTAAGAAACACTGCACTAGTAGTCTCATACCTCATCATAATCAATCTTTGGTTCACAATCAATCTTTTACTGATCATAATCGTTGGTTCAAAATATATTATTTTACTAATTAATGGATTCTTGGATATAAAGATTTCTTAGTATAGATTGTGGAGGGAAAACAAATCACAAAACATAATAATATATACAAAATACCTTCATCCCATTGTTGTCATGCAAGTTTTGTGGCTTCAAAGGAGATCCAACCCCTATCAATTCATTCTACCAACATCCCAACAAAGAAAATCATTATTGTTTTATCAAATCAAAAAAAAAAATATTGTATCAAATCCACAAACATAATATTGTATCAAATAAAATGTTTGTGAACACGACACAGATGGCAACAATCTTGGGCAATAATATTATCCAACGATTACATTGATGAAAACATGGAATTCATTTATCGAAGAATTCATTACGTTCACCACTTTTATTTATCTGATGCCACTTTTATCTGATCCACCACTTCCTTGAAACGACAGAATTCATTAAGTTGGCCACGATTTCCATGGATAATATGAAACGACTTGCCAATATAGAGGCTGCTATCTATATGTGTATGGTAGATATGGTAAACGTGGAGGAAATGTAAATCTAATATTGTGAAAGAGAAAAAGTTTACAATGAAGTAAATTTTTTATTTCAAGTGAGTTTGTTAATCACTTGAACATGGCAATTAGATGGTGACACAGTGATTTCTTAATCATATTAAGTAAATGTTAAAAATTAAACAGGTTAATAGATGCATTCAAAAATGCTAAAAAGTTATGAAGATGAGATTTCATTCTTTGATTTGGAAGGATGAAGAAGAATATGTCAGCATCTTCAATTGATAACCATATGATTGGAATTTATGGTTAAAAAATGATTAAATGTGTCCATTTCCAGTAGGTTTATGCCTTTCAGCATAAACAGGATTGACAACTAGAGGTAAATAGATGAAAATGCTTGACATGTGGAGGTGTATAAATACAAGGAAAAAACTTGATAGCTCGAGGTAAGAAGGTGAGATAAAATGTAAAAAGTGGTTGGTTTATGTTCATTGGTGTCATTTTCCACCCTTTTAATATTAATGAGGTTGAGTACATCAACCACATTTTACTTAAATGTGGTTGTTGCTAGTTTACCGTGAAGACAAATCTAAATGAATTAATATATTTTGAAAATAATAATTAAATAATAATTATAAGTAATTCTATTTAATTATGTAAACTAATTATTAATAATTTATTAAATTATAATAAATAATTACTTAATTATAATAACTAATTATTTAGTTATTTAATTATTAATAGTCAATTGAAAATATTAAATAATAATAATAAAAAATTATTAATTGATATCAATAATAAATTAAATATTAATTAATAATTAATGAGAAAGTATAAATGAATTAATGAGAAATAAAATATTACATAACATAAAAACATAATAAAGTAAATAAAAAATAAGTAAATAATAATAATAACCTATGACATGTGATAATAAAAAAATAATACTAAACTAAAAACATTACTAAAAACTAAGTAATAATCTAACCTATTAATTAATTAAGTATATCTTTTTTAATACATTAATGATATATAAATACATTAATATGATGGTGGCGATGATGATGATGATGATGATTAATGTCCACTAATACCGAATTTGTCTATTGGACCTTAAGAGGGTAAGTGATTACTTGTGATTCTTTAGAATTTTGTTTCTGTGCTCGAAAAGAATTAAGAGAATGATGTAGGAGCATCTCTCCAACCCAACAACGCGCCAGCTAGAGAACACATTCAATGCACATTCAAGGAAGGGAGAGGTGCCAACCCTCTCATTTTAAATTTAAAATGTAATTAAATGTTTGTAAGGATGGAAGAGACAAATCGATGCCTTTGTGCAGATAGTAGATAGGGTCTCCTTTAATGGTTGATAGACTGATAAGATCTAGATCCGATTCAGACTAGACAACCATTGAATGTAATTCATTGTAAATTAATGAGGGTAGGTAGCTTGGAGGGAAGGCTCGAGGAGCCCCTCTTTTGCAAAAATATCTTTGTATCTAGAATTCATTAGAAAAGGCTAGAACATACTAGAATAGAAAACGAGAAGAGAGAGCCAAGACTCTGTAGCAGTTCAAGATTTTGTACACATTGTAACAGGGATTCTGAGATTAATACAAAGAGTAGTTTTTCCTGCATAAGATTCTTTGTCCATTTATGTGTTTTATGTGTAATGGAATGAATGTCATCTGTGTGTTATTTTATGCATTAGATGTACGTTAGATTCCATCTGCAGGGATATATAAAATTCTTATATGTGGGTTTTTTGATTTCAGTCTCGGTTGTTCATGGCTTAATTAAAGGGGTTGCATGATAGAGTGTTGAGGACTCTATGAGCTAGTGCAAAGAGTGCACATCTGAGTTATGTGGAATTCAGACAAGAACGTGCTAGGAGGGTGCACCATAGGAATCATAAACTCAAAGGAGAACCTCAAGATTACTGAACACCTTGGAGGAAAGACTGTGTAGAGGAGGGCACAAAGAGAAGACAAAATTGCTAGGGATTCTGTGAAGTTTTGCTAGGTGGGCATTGAGCGAGTGCAAGGAGTGCACAAGGAGAACTCTATTTTGAGTTCAGAGATAAGGGAACTGTCAAGGAGAAGACACTTAGAGAGTTACTGAATACTCTGTCGGCTCAACAAGGAGTGCTTGAGAATAAGTTTCCAAGAGGGCACTTATATCTCCTCGAGGGACATAAGGGATAGAGACCTTTGAGGTTCAAGCAGTTGAAGCTCAAGGAGACAGAGTTGCAAAACACTTTGAAGGAAGACCTGTGCCAAGAGTGCACCAGGCCAACACTCAGTCGAAGTGTTGAAGATAGCCAGTTGAATGCCGGTCAGAGCACAAGGAATGCACACAGAGAGAACTTGTTTCAAGTTCGAAAGTTCAGGAGGTCGAGGGCAGGGTGTGCCAGGAGAAGCACCATAATTCTTCTAAGGAAGACACATAAGGGCCAAGTCCCTTAAATATTTAGAAAGTTCAAATATTACAAGAGATAGCACAAGGAGTGTGCAAGAGTGGAATTATTTCAAGTCCCAAAGCTCAGGAGAGATAGCGTCTTTAGAACATAGGTGAGACTCAATACATCGAGCTCGCAATAGGATAATCAAAGGCCAAGGCCTTTGAAAAAACTTTAATTCTTCCATGTCTAGGAAGAAATCCAAAGATCAGGAGGAGGAGTGACAACAACCATTAGATAAGCTGCAGAAGAGGAGATCTGGAGCATTGAATCTCACTTCCAGACACACAGAAGAGAGTGCAAGAGGAGAACAGATCCCATACATTGGATTTGAGCACATGGATCAACAATCGTTTATATAGAGGTAAGGTGCATGTACTTTAACCATTTGAAGACAGACAAGAGAGTGTATATCATGAAACGTGAACTCCCAAAACCATTGGGACCGTCCATCATCATAGGAGAGGTGGAAACAGATCATCATTTTGCTGACTCGTGAGTCAGACAAGTCAAGGGGCAGAATTATAAAAACTCGCAACATCTGAGTTCACAAAAAGATCACAACCATTTATCGAGGAGAGATCTGGACCGTTGATTGTCCATGCAAAATATCGACATTTTAGGCATCAAAATATTTGAGGAGAGAAGTCTTTCAACTTCGTGAAATGTGAAGTCCCTATATCATCAGGACCATCCAACGAAAGGGATATGTGGTGAGCGATCAACGTTTCACTGACTCGCACATTGGAAAAGTCAAAGGGGAGAATTGTGGGAACTTGTAAGGCATGAGTTCTTATTTAATAGGGGCCATTAGATATCAGAGGATCTGAGCCATTGATTTGTGCTCTGAAATATCGACATTTCGAAATTCGTTAGTGTGGAGGAAGCTATTTTTTGGAATCCCCGATACACGAAATCCCAATGTGATTGGGGCCGTCATATTGTGGGAGAATTGGGACCATTGATTTGTGGCAAGGAAATTTTGACATTTCAGATATAGGGAAAAGGGAAAAAAGTTACTTTACAAAGTCTCGACATGCAAAATCTCGACGCACTAAGAGGTTGGGCCCCAGTTCATAGTGAGGGGTCACATCATGAGAATTTAAGGGAGGCGTTAGGGACCGTTAGCCCTTGTCAGGATTTCATAGGTCAAAAGAGTTGGGGTGGATCACATACAAATACCCGCCTCATGAAATCGCAACACTCCTTTTCTTAGGCTCATGGTCATAGCTGGTAGTTGCGTGGAGAGAATCTTGAGCCTGGTGCATGTTTGTGCGGGCCGAGTTTCACAAAGGACCTGTGGATTTGTTCATTTGATTCCAGTAGGGAATCAAAGAGCTTCTTCAGCTCAGGGAATTTAAGAATGATCCAAAGACTGGGAGGTCAGTGGACCCTGCTGAGGTGGAGGTCTGCATCAGGTGGTATCAGAGATGTTTTTTCATTTGTATATTTTAGGCAAAGGAGGTAAAGGAGATAGTCTGATACCATCAAGGTGGTATCAGAGCTTAGAATTTTTCTACAGATCGTAGGCAAAGGAAAAAGGAGAACTTGGGAATTCTCTCGATTATAGAGTGAACAAAAGACTTGTGAGGAAGGAAGGTAGAGGAAGAAGATGGCTACTGAAGGCCATGAACGTGGTCCAAGAGAAGACCATGAGAAGAAAATAAAGACTAAGATAGACCAAGAACTCAATGAGGTAAGACCACAAATGGAGAATCTTGCATTTAAAATGTAGCAGGATGCAAAAGTGCATTGGGTGTATGAGTGGCCCATGAAGAAGAATGTAAAGTGGCTCGTTCAGGAACGGTTGGCCAAAGGAAAACAGAGGCTGTTGAGAGTATGTTTGAGGTATGTTGAAAGCCTTAGAGGTGAACAGGAGATGGTTCATTTTTGTGAGCCATAAACTAGGAAGAGTCTCAATGATGATGAGGAGAAGAGATCAGAGAAGGGTCTCAAAAACTGCTAGGTGAGCAGCGAGGAACTTTCAGGTTACCTAGAGGGAAATGAGAAGAGGTCAATGGTTGATCTCCAAGACTACCAGGTGAGAAGTAAAGAAATTTTAGATTGTGAGGTGGGAAATAAGATGGGATCTTTGGAGGATCTCATAAACTACCAAGAGGGTAGGGTAGAAATCTCAGATTTCCAAGTGGGCAAGGGAGAGGAAATGAGACTGTTTGATAGTCTCATGAACTCAGAGGTGAGTTTGGATCAACAAGGAATACTTACATGGGAAGATCATGAGAGTATTATGATCATTGGGGGAATTGAGATATTCCTACCAAGAAGCCCAGTTGAAGCCAGAGAATGTGTTTCAGATGCAACAACAGAAGAAGGAAAACCAAAAATGACTGCCATAGAGGAAGAAGAGAAGTAGAAAATACTAACATTTTCCCCAGCAGAAGGATAAGAGCATTCAATAGAATGGCTCAAAATTTTCAGCCAGGAATTTGAATAGGAGATGACTGCAACACTGAAGCCTGTAGAAGAGGAGGAAGGAAACAACATGGACTTCGTCGATCTGTGTGAAGAGTTGGAAGCCCTAGAGAGAAGGGTGATAGTGCAAAGTCAACACATCCAACAGATTAGGTTGGAGATAGATTGGGCATACCAGCCCAAGGAGAAACTAGAGGAAGTTGGAGATGAACTAGTAGGAGAGATGACACTCAAGTTGTCGGAGGAGGAAACTGAGCAACAACTCAGTGATGAGACTGCATAACTGGAGTTTGCAGCAGGGTGGAAAGCTAATGCCACAAGAGATGGAAAAAATGGCAAGGGGGATCAAGTTAATCTTCCCATCAATGAGGAAGGGGTGCAGTGGACCAGAATGCATAAAGAGAGATAGCCATTGGAATAGTTGGCCAGGGAGATAGAAAAAATATGGAGGTTGATGTTGAGGTCAGTGAAAGAATCGATCAGCAGGAAGAAGCTGAACAGAAGGGATCCTGCAAGAGCAGCAGGGAGGCAACAACAACAACAACAATGAAGTAGTGGAGCAGATGGACAACTCCAAAGAATAGTTTGGGATCCAGGTGGATTTCACTAGAGTTGGGAAGCTCATGAGCAGGAGCTCATGATTTTTTCACAGTAGTGGAGTATGATGTAGGAGAATCATTCCAACCCAACAACGCACCGACTAGACATCACATTCAATGCACATTTAAGGAAGAGAGAGGTGCCATCCCTCTCATTTTAAATTTAAAATGTAATTAAATGTTTGTAAGGTTGGAAGATCCAAATCAATTCCTTTCTGCATATAATAGATAGGTTCACCTTTAATGGTTGACAGACTGATAAGATCTAGATCTGATTCAGACTAGACAACCATTGAATGTAATTCATTTTAAATTAATGAGGGTAGGTAGCTTGGAGGCAAGTCTCAAGGAGCCCCCCTTTTGTAAAAAGATATTTGTATCTAGAATTCATTAGAAAATGATAGAACATATTAGAATAGTAAAAGAGAAGTATCTAGATTCATTAGAAAAGGAATTCTGAGATTAATACAAAGAACATTTTTTCATGAATAAGATTCTTTGTCTATTTATGTGTTTTATGTGTAATGGAATGAATGTCATATGTGTGTTATTTTATGTTGTAGATGTACGTTAGATTCCATCTACAGGGATAGATAGAATTCCTATCTGTGAGTTCTCTAATTTCACTTTGGGTTCTTCGTGGATTAATGCAAGGGGTTGCATGACAGAGTGATGAGGACTCTGTGAGCCAGTGCAAAGAGTGTACATATGAGTTCTGTGGAATTCAAACAAGAACGTGCTAGGAGGGTGCACCAGAGGAATCATAAACTCAAAGGAGAACCTCAAGGTTACTGGACACCTTGGAGGAAATACTGTGTAGAGGAGGGAAGAGAGAGAAGACAAAATTGTTGGGGATTATGTGAAGTTCTTCCAGGTGGGCATTGAGCAAGTGCAAGGAGTGCACAAGGAGAACTCTATTTCAAGTTCAGAGATAAGGGAAGTTTCAAGGAGAAGACACTTACAGAGTTATTGAATACTATGTCAGCTCAGCAAGGAGTGCTTGAGCATAAGTTTCCAAGAGGGAACTTATATCTCTTCGAGGGATGGAAGGGATAGAGACCTTTGAGGTCCAAGCAATTGAATATCAAGGAAGCAGAGTTGCTAAACAATCTGAAGGAAGACCTGTGCTAGGAGTGCACCAGGACAACACTTAGCCAAAGTGTTGAAGACAACCAGTTGAAGTCCGGTTAGAGCACAAGGAGTGCGTGTAGAGAGAAATTGTTTCAAGTTCCAAAGATCAGGAGGTCAAGCGCAGGGTGTGCGAGGAGAAGCACCAAAATTCTTCTAAGGAAGACGCAGAAGGGCCGAGTCCCTTAGAGATTGAGAAATTTCAAATCTCAGAAGAAATAGCACAAGGAGTGTGAAAGATTGGAATTATTTCAAGTCCCAAAGATAAGGAGAGATAATGTCTTTAGAACGCAGGTGAGACTCAAGACATCGGGCTCACAACAGGAGAATCAAAGGTCGAGGCCCTTGAAAACAATTGAATTCTTCCATGTTTGGGAAGAAAGCCAAAGATCAGGAGGAGGAGCGACAACAACCATTAGATTAGATGCATAAGAGGAGATATGGAGCATTGAATCTCACATCCAGAAACACATAAGCGATAACAAGAGGAGAACAGATCCCATCCATCGGATCTGAGCACGTGGATCAACAACCGTTGATATAGAGGTAAGGTGCACACAACTTAACCATTTGAAGGGAGACATGAGAGTGGATATCGCAAAATGTGAAGTCCCCAAAACATCGGGATCATCCATCCTCATAGGATAGGTGGAAACAGATCAGTATTTCACTGATTTGCAACTTGGAGAAGTCAAGGGGCATAATTTTAAGAACTCGTGAAATCCGAGTTCGCGAAAAGATCACAACCGTTGATTGAGGAAAGATATGGATAGTTGATTTTCCAGGGATAATATCGACATTTTAGGCATCAGAAGGTCTGAGGAGAGAAGTATTTCAACTTCACGAAATGCAAAGTCGTGAAATCATCAGGAACTTCCATCGAAAGGGATGTGTGGCGAGCGATCAACATTTCGTTGACTCGCACATTGGAAAAGTCAAAGGGGATAATCGTAGGATCTCACGAGGCCCGAGTTCGTGATTTGATAGGGGATGTAATATCTCATAGGATCTAATTCGTTGATTTGTGCTCCAAAATATCGACATTTTGGAAGTTGGGAGTGTGGAGGAAGCTATTTTCAGGAATCCCTAATATGCGAAATCCCGACGCAATCTCGACCATTAGATCGTGGGAGAATCAATACCGTTGATTTGTGGTGAGGAAATTTTGGCATTTCGGATATCGAGAAAAGGGAGAAAATTCACTTTACAATGTGTTGACATGAAAAATTGCAACACACTCAGAGGTTGGGCCCCAGGTCATAGCGAGGGGTCACATTAGGAGAATTTAAGGAATGACCTAGGGATCGTTAGTCCCCGTCTGGATTTTGGAGGTCGAAAGAGTTGGGGTAGATCACATACGAATACCCAACTTGAGAAACAATGACACACCTTTGTTGAGGCTCGTGTTCAAAGCCGATGGTCACGTGGAGAGAATCTTGCACCTGGTGCTTTTTCGTGAGGGCTGAGTTTCACAAAGGACCTGTGGATTTGCTCATTCGATTCTAGCAGGGAATCGAAGAGCTGCCTCAGCTCAGGGAACTTAAGAATGATCCAAAGACCGGGAGGTCAATAGACCCTTCTGAAGTGGGGGCCTACGTCAGAGAATCTTTCCAAGATCACCATACTTTTGTTGAGTTAAGAGGTTAGGAAGGCTGGTAGTGTGAAAAATATTTTGAAAATGAGATCTAATATGGGTATAGGCTGGACAATCTAAGAGAAAGTGTTTTTCATCATCAACTTTCTTAGTTTCACAAAGGTGGCACACTCTTTCATCCCATGGAATTTTAGGAATTGACCAACACCCAATTTCACTATGGAGCTCGTGAGAATTTGTTCTTATCTTAACAATGCTTATTTTTTTCTTTACACTTGGCAAAACAAATAGATAACTTTGATCTTCTAGATTAGGGTTGATTACATCCTTATAATACCTTAATTTTCTTTTTTCCTCTAACACTTTACCACACCACATTTTCTCGTTAAATTTTGATTTGATGTTTTTTTTAATAGTGTTTTTATTCTACAAACTGGTGTCTTCCATGATTACCCAATAGTTTATCCAAGACTAGGCATCTTTATGCCATCCTCGCTTGAGTCGATGGTGGTTATGACTCGATTTTGAAGCAATTTTAGGAAGCCTCTTGTCTTCCATGTTTTTTAACTTGTTCTTATACATTAGGTATATATTCATAGTCACGATCTCAATGAGGGAGAGGCTTGTTTCTAAGAGGCGGATGGGATAGGTGTATTTCCTTTAATTTTGAGATTATAGGTTATAAAATTCTTATGTATTTTCTTTATCTCTATTCAGGATTCACGAGAGATACTACAACCCCAGACTTCACATCCATAAAGAATAACATGTGTAACAAGAGTCTCAAAGAGGACTTTCTTCTTATCCCAACTCCAAAGATCATCTGATTTACAATTGTTTTCAAGCCCATAATAAGCTTTCCATCCCCCAATAATCCTTTTCTCAATGCTATAATTCCAATTGAGATTGTGGTGAATATCAATTCCAAGATATTTGTATAAATTCACTTCCTCCAAGTTGTTGTTGTCATATACGAAGGTATCATAAGGGATCTTATTGGATTTAATAATCATGACCTTAGTCTTATCAATATTAACAGTCATACCCATATTGGAGAAAAAATCATTGAGGATTCTTAGTTGGTTTTCAAGATTATGGGGACTCCTTTCCATAAGAATGATATCATCAGCGTAAAGAAGAAGATTGATGACTATACCAATGACAGTAGGGCTAACACAACCTGCTTTTTACAAGCAATCTTCTAACTTGCCAATGTATATGCAAAAAAGGGTAAGGACTAGAGACAACCTTGTTTGACTTTGATATTGCAGTTAATGTAACATTCTTCTCTTGCGTGCACTTCTGATGCGACTTATTCTTTAAGGACACTTGCGTGAAAGTGATCCAGTTCATTATATGAGTGATTACTTCGCTTGTGGATTCTGATGATGAGATTGTGATTTATGATGTCATGTTATGTTATTATGTATAAACATATGCTATTGACTGGTTCCTCCTGAGTGTGCAAGACTCTTTATAGGTTGAGGATGCTGACAACATCTATGGACCTCCTTGGACTCTGGATCGAGTCAGGGAGTGGACTATTTATTGTTTGTGTATTTCTATTGTTTTCATATGTGACATATGACTGATATAACATGATGTTGTTTATGGATCGTTGACATGTTGTTGATGGATACAGGATGACGATAGCTTTCTAATAAGAATCAAATTTGAAGTAGAGGGTTCATGCACGACAACCAGAGACATTGAGGGAGAGGTGTGGTAGCAGCCCTGCCACAACCTACTAGCACTCCCGCCTTGGCTCAAACTTTAGGTTAACGATTACCTAGTTCAAGAAGACCCATGATGCCTTGAGGGAAGACTGTGATAGTTTCTCATGATGATTCTAAGGGGCATGAAATAAGGTAGGTTCCTTATTCCTTAGAGGCCCTTAGTCTCCCATAAGGTCAACAGACGGGGTCTTGACTCCAGGGGTTTGACGTCTACAAAAATTAGTCAAAAGGCGAGTGGCACCCTTGGAGCACATAGTGCATATTGAAGGGAACGTCACAATTTTAACTCTTGCAAGTCAATAAACCTAGTACCTAGAAAACTATGTCTCCTTAGGATCTCATCGGCCTTAAAATGAATGATGGTATGAGTAAATTTAATAACTAATTTTTTCCCTTAAAAATTGTAGCCAAGCCTAATGAATTTAAACCTAGGTCTAAGTAGAACATGTGAAAAAAAAAAAAAAAAAACTAAATGGACATGTAACAAGAAGGGGGTAAAGAAAATTCAAACACTAAAAAATTAAAGTAAAATTTTAATGAAGGATTAAATTATTAAAAGGGTAAATTGTTGTTTATGTCTAAACTCTATAATTCTGAACTTAGATAAAAATGAGAACTTAAAGCAAAGGGGGAACTTAAAGACAAAGGGGAATGTCTAACTTAGTAGGGAATCTAGCAATTGGAACTTTCTAATTGTGAACTCAACTAGGATTTAAGTAAGGTGTCAGTCATTTAAGAAATGTAAGGGAATAAAGGGACATTGATGAGCATTTTTAGGAACGCTTTTAGGTGGGTGAGGAAAATTGGCAAAATTGAATTAATTAATTAATTAATTTCTGGTGAGGGATCGGGTGACATGTGTACAGGGGAGGTTTATCCTAATTAAATTTAGTAAAAAGAATCTAATGAGGGTTTGGGAAAATAATCAATAAGAAAAATCTATAAAAAGGATGGCAAAGGAGGAGTATGGACCACATCTGATAGGCATAAGGTTATGCTACCAATATTTTTATTGACTGATATTTCCTTGTGGGAGTTGGGATGCCCATATTTATTAGAGAGTGATAGCTCAACCTTGCAAGGTGAGATGAGAGATAGCTTTTCTCGGGTTGTGCACATGGCCCCTTTGCGGCTCGGGGGGCTACTAGGGAAGAAGAGTACCCCTAGCATTGGGTGGGAGGTACCTATGAAGTCTCAATGATTAGTAGTCTGGAGCAAGGAGGATCACCAATTGTCAAAGAACATATCCAAGCCCAGTCTCTCCGGTGAAGGTATTTTCAATAAGTTAATGGTATTAGGTTGATAGCATGTATATGGTTGATTTTTCACAATTCTGATGAATTTTCATTTATGCAATGGATCTAGTCGTAATCCATATTATAGAAGTAATTTGATGTCACTTTAGTGTTCGCAATGGATATCAATGTGATAATTATTATGTTTATAAAGGATGTAGCCTTATTTTCGTATTTGAGCAAATGGTAATAGGTTGATTATATATGTTTTGTTGTCATTCATTTCTTCCATGGATTTAATTGTGATAAGCTAGATTATATGTGCATTATGATGTCGTCTCATTTCGCGATGGATTTGATTTTAGTAAGTGAAATATCCCCCAAAATAATTAATTATTAAGGTCTGTATGCACTTAGGAATTTATTTCCATTTTTGGCAAATTCGTATTTGGAAAATTATTGCCATTTATGACAATTCTGAATTTGGAATTTGATTAATTGTAATTAATTATTTTGACTGTTGGGAAAAGATTTGATTTTCCCAACCAACTCTTTGACTATGACACGTAAAATACAAATATTTTTATATTAATTGTTGAAAGACAAATGGAACAACCATGTTGAAATCAACTGGCCATGACTCCATGAGTGGGGAACATAATTGAACTACCTCAGGGATGAATTTTACAAGTGGAAAATGAGGAATTTGTCCACTAGTAGCCCTTGAAAATCAAGGATTTGTAAAGATGCGAAAATTCCCAAAGGGGGAAAAAAAGACCTAGGCACAAGATGCCTTTTGATATACAACATATGGGAGGAGGCAGGACACTACTGAGTATGTTGGAGAAAGGATATCACTTGTTGTTATGAACATTGTTCTGAGTGTGAGGCAAGGGGATTTATGATTTGAAAGAGGACTATAGCAAAAGAGGATCATTGAAATTTACTCTTATGAACTCATGGTCAGGCTAGGGGGTGAACAAAGAAGTAGTTTGGTTGTTTTGTTCTATGGTTGGGTGGAACTTGGTTGTTCCATTTGTGTTCCAGCTTCAATTTCAGATATGATATTCTACCTATTCTCTTGATGAATATTTTATTGTGTATTAAGTTGATAGGAATGAGATGAATCTGTGATAATTACTTATTCATGTGAACACATTCTCTGAACAGGAATAGTAAAGAAAATGTAAATTTGATCTGTTGTTTGATATTGGGAATATATTGGTATAAATATGAATGTGGATATAGGTATAACTAGGCATAAATATTTATTAAAGATTGCTACTGGTCGGATAACCTTAAGTATAGACCTACAGGAAGTGCATGTAACATCCCGCTCTGGCGCACTGAGAACACTTATTATTTGAGGACACTTGCTCTCAAGTGATCTGGACTTTTATGATGTTAGACCATTTATACTTGATTATGATGCGATTGACAGATGACATGATGTGTTACTATTTGTTGTAGACAGGTGCTATTGACTCAGTTTTATTGAGTGTGCAGGGTTTTTGACCTTGAGGATGCAGAGGCATCGGTGGAACCCCCTTGGACTCCGGACTGAGTCAGGGAGTGTGCTTTTGGGTTGATATGTTTACTATGATGTTTCATTTGATTTGATGATTTGATGTTGACATTTATGACATTATTGTTGATGATGCAGGTTGATGATAGCTTGCCGACCAGACTCACATATGGAGTAAAGGGGCCACACACGATTTGCAGAGAGGTTGAGGGAGAGGGGTGGATAGCAGCCCTGCCACCGCCTACTAGCACTCCCGTCGTGGCTCGGACTGTAGGTTAACGATTACCTAGTTCGAGAGGATCCACGATGTCATGAGGGCGGACTGCGACAGTCGCTCACGATGATTCTAAGGGGCACGCAATAAGGCGGGGGCCTTATTCCTTAGAACCCTTAGTCTCCTACAAGTTCAC
>ML780073.1:212508-228419 GCA_009831015.1 Picea engelmannii | reverse complement strand
AAAATAATGCCCCCTCCTCATAAGACTCCTCCTGTCATATGCCCCCTCCATCGACTCTCTTCCCGCTCATTAATATCTTATCCCTTCATTATTATCTTATCTCTTTATTTAATGTCTTATCCCCTTATTAATATCGTATCCTTATATTTAATGTCTTATCCCCTCCCTCATACGTAAATCATTTAATTAAAAAAATTAAATTATTAACCCTCTTAAATTTATTACCTTGGTCATTGAATGTGATAATTAATTAATTAATTAATCAATCAAAAGTTATAACAATTAATTAATTAATAAATATTTAATTAATATTCTTATGCCAATCTTTGTTCAAGTAAAACCATGTTAGGACAATTAATTACCTAATTAATTTTGCTTAGTAATCCCTAAGCATATATTCAACTAGGGTTGTTACATACACCCACCCTTCAGAAAACTTCGTCCTAGGTATCTTATGGTACAAAGGAAAAGAAACATGGTTCACACATTCATAACAATTAACCGACATTATCAGTAAGTAAGTTAAGAAAACTCATACATACTAGTGTATATGTACAGGAAATGCATGTGTATCTAGTACATACAAGTCTCGTGCATGTACTAATAATAAAAAACTATCATCCTTTAGTAATTTATGTATGCATCCAATCCAGTCAGCAAGACTAGTCTTTTACAAAAGACAACAAACCAATCAATTGTTTGAGAAATCCTTTATTTACAATTATCCGGTTCAACAATTTTATTTAAACAACCGTGGTTTAGTTACGTAATTATGAATATTCATATATACACATTTTTCCTTTTTTTTTTTTAGAAGGGAAAACATTAAATTTCACCATAAGACAATCTCCATACTTTCTCAACTATTTCTACTCATCCTTCCTCCCTAACTTACTTCCATATCCATTCCTATCCTTCCTCTGCTAGACTATCTTGGAGCGTCAACTATATTGACCTAACTCCAAATAGAACTTGTAAGTGGAAGTGTCACTATCTCGACCAAGCTTCCCTAGCAGGCAACTGACAGTCATCATCACACATCTTGGGGAGAATGAGCTAACACCGTCCTTCCATGACTTCAGGTTTCAGAGGATACACGGTGGGAAATGCCTCCACCCCTCCTAATCATAACTAGGGTCCACACCCTACAAGGGAATATACAGTGGCACCGTGTTGCTGAGGGTTTTGTCATCGTTTATTCGGTTTTGGGCAGTGTCATCACCTGAAATCCTGCATTGGTCCACATATCATAGCAATGCATCCAAACCAATATAATTTCACATACAATATTCATACCATAATGTTTCTCGACTAGTGGTCATGATATCCACTCATACATTTCATACCTGCAGATTAGTCTGTAACACAAACTCGTACATTTCTATGCATTATCATCATGTAATTGCATAATATCATCATTTCAATTTGGTATCCCTATACCGACAACTTAACATCAAAGTTTTCCAGTTAGAAATAGATCTCATAATATCCCATAATTCATTTTCGACACCCATTCATAAGATTATCATTTACCAAAATAGATTGCATCATATCCAACATCATTCTAATAGCATTTAAACATTCATTAAATTCACATTCTCACAATATGTCGCATCATATACATCATCATCAATAACATCTAAACATTCGTAAAATTTACATTAACATAATAGATCGCATTACATACATTATCATCAATAACATTTAAACATTCATAAAAGTTCATACATTTTAAAGTTTAAGTGTATCACTTAATAGTTTCATTGTGACTAGAAAATAAAGTATATAGGCCTCAAGGAATCCTATCTATCTAAGTCAAAGGGTGGTGTTACATACACCCAACCTTCGAGAAACATATTCTCAAGGTGGTCAAAAAAAGTGAGGGATAGTCTCGTCGTAGTGTCTCGACGTCTTCCCAAGTAACAGATCCTGGACTATACTTGTCCCACTGGACCTTAACTTGGTCTACCAGACGGTTCTTGAGCTGTTGGACTCTACAGTCCAATATGCGTAATGGTTCTACCATGAGGGTTCCCACGTCCGATACCTGCAATTCCTTCCAATTTAGTTTATGTGATTCATCAGCAACATAATAACGTAAAACAGATACATGAAAAACATTGTGAGTTTTATGCAAGTAGGGTGGTAGTACGAGACAATAGGCTACGGGTCCAATTTTCTCTTGGATTCTGAACGGTCCTATAAATCGAGGTGACAACTTTGTTTCCTTCCCGAACCGTATGGTACTCTTATTAGGCCTGATATGAATGAAAACATGGTCTCCCACTTCAAAACTTCGGTCGGTCCTGTGTGCATCTGCATAACTTTTCTGCCTATCCTATGCTTCCTTTAGTCTCTGCCTAATACGAATCACCTATTCTTCCATCTCTTGAATCAATTCTGGCCCAACTGTTACTCGGTCTTCTAGTCTGTACCAACTCAATGGCGTTCTGCATGGCCTTCCATACAAAGCTTCATAGGGTGGCATTCCGATGGAGCTATGAAAACTATTATTGTAGGCAAACTCTACCAAAGGTAGGTACTTCTCCCACTGGGTATGATTATCCATGACATACATCCTAAGCATGTCTTCCATGACTTGATTTACTCTCTCGATTTTCCCATCTGTTTCAAGATGATATGTTGTGCTTAAGTTCAACTGAGTCCCCAATGCTAACTGCAAACTTGTCCAAAACCTAGAAGTGAATCTAGAGTCCCTATCTGAAATGATATTCTTAGGTATCCCGTGCAAACGGATAACCTCATTTACAAACACACGTGCCACATTAGTGACATCATAAGTGTCTCTAATGACAATAAAATAAGAAATCTTGGTTAACTTATCCACTATCATAAGAATGGAATTCTGTCTATGAGATGTGAGCGGCAACCCCACAACAAAATCCATAGAGATGACTTCCCACTTGGACATAGGAACATCATGTGGTTGTAGGAGACCTGCTGGGTGATGGTGCTCGGCTTTCACTTTTTGACATTCTAGGCACTTGGCGACAAAATGCACTACATCGCGCTTCATGCCTACCCAGAAGAATAACTTCCTCATATCTGCATACATCTTTTTCACACCAGGATGCGCACAATAAAGTGCTCTATGGGATTCCTTCAGTATGATGCTTCGAATATCCCCATTCTTAGGGATGTACATCCTTCCTCGATATCTTAACAATCTGTCTGTTTCCAGACTATGTCCTTCATACTTTGGATCTAACTGCCTCCCGCTCTGGAGGTTTGAAGTAACCTTTAAATACCAACTGTCTCCTTGGAGTTGTGTCAACACATGTTCCCTCAAATTGACCTTTAAGGGTACCAAGGAGAAGATACATGGTCTCCTACTCAAGGCATCTGCGACCACATTTTCCTTTCCCTTGATGTATGAAATACCAAAATTGTACTCACTCATAAACTCACTCCATCGCCTTTTCCTGGCATTTAGATCTCTTTGAGTGAAGAGATGTTTTAAACTTTGATGGTCCATTTTGAGCTCAAAGTTTCACCCCACAAGATAGTGCCTCCAAATTTTCAGAGCTAGCATTACAGCTGCCAACTCTAAATCATGAGCCGCGTATAGCTCTTCATGTTTCTTCAATTTCCTTGACGCATAAGCTATCACTCCTCCATCCTGCATTAGCATGACCCCCAACCCTTACTTCGAGGCATCCGTGCAGACTGTGAAGTCCTTTTCCATATCCGACACTCGTAGAATTGGTGCACTGGTTAGTAACCTCTTAAGCTCAATGAATGCATTATCACATTCTTCTGTCCATTCATACCTGACCCCCTTGCATTGCAAAGTGGTGATGGGTTTTGCTATTTTTGAGAATCCTTCCACAAATATCCGGTAATAACCCACTAGCCCCATGAAGCTTCTCACCTCATGGGCATTTTTCGGCACTGGCCACTCCATAATGGCCTTTACCTTTTTTGGGTCCACAAAGATTCCTTCGCCGGAAATGATATGACCTAAATAGTGAATCTCTTTCTAGAAGAAGGAACACTTCGACAACTTCCCATACAATTTGTTCTCTCTAAGGCAGGACAACACTACTCGCAAGTGTTCCTCATGTTATCTTTCATTCTTGGAATATATGAGGATTTCATCTATAAAGACTTGTACAAATCGATCTAAGTACTTTTGGAATACGTTGTTCATGAGGCTCATGAATACTGTCGGTGCTTTGGTCAATCCGAAAGTTACTACGATGAACTCGTAATGTCCAAACCGAGTTTGAAAGACAGTTTTTGGGATATCACCTTCCTTAATACTTAACTGATGATACCCTGATCGCAAATCGATCTTTGAGAATACCACTGCTCCTTTCATCTGATCGAAGAGGTCATCTATTCGCGGCATTGGGTACCTATTTTCACTGTAGCACGGTTCAAGTTTCTGTAGTCTATACACAGTCGTAAGGATCCATCCTTCTTCTTTACAAAAATTACTGGTGCGCCCCAAGGTGAGACACTGGGCCTTATTATCCCTAAGTCCAGTAACTCTTTCAACTGCATTTGTAATTCAAAAAGTTCTGTCACTGTCCTCTGATACGGAGTCTTGGAGATTGGTTATGAACCAGGTTTTAGCTCAATAGTAAAATCAAGCTCCCTCTCAGGAGGTAATCCTGGTAACTCGTTCGAAAAAACATCCTTAAATTATGACAATACTGGGTACTAATCCAATGAGGGTCCCTTCCTTCCATTCACTACTTCCACTACATAAAGTCAACACCCTTTCCTCAAGCATCGCTTAACCTTCATAGTTGATATAAAGCGTAACGACACTTTTCTCCGTACACCTTGGATCTCTATTGGTCTTCCTTCATCGTCGACACAAAGCACCCTCTTTGTGAAACAATCTACCAAGTATCGGTGAGCTACTAACCAATCCATTCCAATGATTAGGTCATATGCCCCGAGAGCAGTGATGTATACCTTCAACCTGGTAGTACACACTCCTAGGTCTACTATACAATTATCAACACTAGGTCCTACCGCTTGTTTTTCTCCCAAATCCATCTCGACTTGTTTAAATTCATCGTGCTCATAGGCTGCCAACCCACTCTTTTCTAATGCACATGGTGAAATGAAACTATCTGTAGCACCAAAATCAAGTAAAATATTAACATTGATATGATTTAGCATACATGATGACTCCACCATCGTGGATTGATGTTCGGCCTGGCGATTATTAACTGCTGTGTAAATCTGGTGGCTGCTACTTGCTCTCCCCATCGGTGCCTTTTCTTCTCTATGCACGAACCCTGATTGTAACTCTGGGCAGTCACGCTGGTAATGGGGCCCTCCGTACCCCCAACAAGTAACACGAGATTGAACCTGTGCAATGTTATGTGACTATATTTGAAATGAGTTCCTTCCCCTGGAACCCCTGCCCCTACTAGTTGTTCCCTGAGATGGTCGTGGACCTGTCTACGTCGTTGGCGATGAACGATATGCTGAACTCGCTGCCATTGAAATCCCTATGACTACTGTCCTTGGCATGACTCTGTTACCATATGGCGGTGGCCTTGAGCCCCCTCCCCTGGAAAATGTCCTCGGGACCTTCCCTACAAATCCAGGACGATGCAGAAATGTTGGTCTTGCACCCTCGGTTAATTTCATGTGTTCCTCCACATAACGCGCATTTTCCACCTCTTTCGCTACTGAAGATGGTTTCCACATCCACACCATAGCTCTTATCTTAGGGTTCAATCCATAGACGAAGCTCTATGTCTGTCGTTTGTCATTATCCATATACGAAACATATTTGAACAATTCCATAAATCTGATCTCATATTCTTCTACAGTTTTGTTTCCCTGTACTAAGGCATGAAACACCCCTACCTGTTGTTCCTCATAATAGGCTGGCAGATATTTCCTTCATAACCTCTCCTCGAAAAGTTCCCAAGATACTGTGTCTGGGGTAAGGTGTAGTTGTCTTTCCAGGTTGCCCCAACAGTTCAAGGCGTTGTCTCTTAACTGAAAAATTGCAATCTTCACCTTTGAGTTGGAATCATAAGTCCCTTAAGGCAAAACACCTTGTCATGCCTTCCAACCATGCTTCCGCGCGTTCACTTGCGCGACCCCCGACAAACTCCAGAAGTTTGATCTTATGCAATTCTCGTGTGATGTCTTCGGGTGGAGGTTCTCCCCCTGAATCCCTTGACGCTTATGGATTACCCATTCCAGATGGTGGGGGTTCCACTTCAGTCCCTGCTAGTTGTCGCCCCTTTAAAGTCTCATTAATTGCCTCCAACGAGCGCAGTATGAGAGTTAGTTCAGGTGATGGTGGTGGTGGCGCTGGTGGTGTTGGCGGTGCTTGTGACGACGCTCCCCTGCCTCGATTGCCTCAAGTCCTGACCATCCTGTATGCTTTAACCTACATCAACCAAATTTTTTAGTGCAAGTTCAAGGACGTTTCAAATTGGTGTTACTCAAACTAGAAACATGGTTAGGCGTAAGTTTTCTTTACTTGTCTGTAAACAGACATTACTCTCTTTAGGGGATTGGCTAGGTTAGGATTAGGATTAATCATCTAAGCTTGATTTCTTCGCCCTAAAAAAAAAACTATTGGTTCCCTTTCCCTGTAGCTATGCTAGCCTTGTTCCATACTCGCCAATTCCTCTTGCTTACTCTCCCAGTGCGTATGTTGCCTCCTTCCCACTTTTCCTAGTCTAAGTCCTTTTAACTTTTCGCTTACAACTAAATATCCTCCGATGATTGACTCATGAGCTTTTCCTTGGCACCTAGTGTTGGTGTTGTCGAATGTTGCATTGAGATTTAGCATTGACTTTGACTGGTGGAATGGAGTGGAGGGACTTGGCGCTTGGCTCGATGAGTTGTGTGTATGGTCTCATTAGCCTGACGCTTGGACAATCGGAGTTTATACTTTGGGATACAAAGATCAACAATGCTAAATAAGCCTTTACTTTGATTTCCGGTGCATTCACTGGTTATGATTCAACTCGATTAGCTGGCTCCAGATCAATAGGTCAAGTAATAAGCCAGTTAGTCTTAATCTTCATACTCTATCTTCCTAATAATGATACCACTCTAATCATACAGTGTTACCATTAATCTATTAAGTATAAGAATTTATTTGTAAAGACTCATGTATGGTGTGTTGATGTTTGTTTCTTAAGGCTTAGGTGGTGGGTGGTTGTGGGTTCTAAACCCATAGACTCCAAAACATTTTGATTTTTTTAATTTTTTTTTATTTTTATATATAACTTTATTTATTAATTTTATTTATTTATTTTTATTATATTAATTTATTATCATTATTATTTTTTTGATAAAATAAAAATAAAAAATAAACAAGTTAATCATTTTAATTATTTTAAGAATAAACAAATAATATATATATCTATAATTCATGATGATCAATAATTAAATGAAAATATAAAAAAAAGTAATAAAAAAATAACTAAAATAAAAAACATATATAAATTTAAATAAATAATTTAAAAGAAAACAATGATAACAAAGGGCGGGCACACATGAAGCCCGCGTGCCCCGCCTTCGTTCTCCATAGCCAAACCCTATACTCCCAACCCTAGCCTGGCAAAGCCGTCTTTCCTCTCCTCATTCTACTCTGCATAACTCTCTTGGTGATAGAGAACCCAAGCGCAGAGGAGCCTCCTTTGTTATGACTCGACATTTGTTATGGCCTTCAGTGCTTTGAGCTATTGAGCGGCCTCTACTAATGCTTTGTCGTGATGTGTTGTCTTGTGCTGGTGTTGGTTCTTTGTGTAGGGTTTATGTGTGTCGAGTGCTTTGGTATGTTGTCTTGTGTTATGTTAGCGCTTAGCTCGTGGAATTTTCTGGAACATCTGTATCTCGGTGTTGAACGCTGGTGCTTGGGTTTTCTAGCCATGGAGATTTACAGATAAATATGATGCACTCGGATCTATTTATGAAAGGCATTTCAGTGAGAAGAGAAGTGCAGGAGGAATGTCAAATATCAGCACAAAAAACAACCATTTATTAGTATGGAAGTTTCCAGTTCCCTATCTCTTGATTGGAGTGGGTGCCATGCTCCTTCTCATAGGATGTGCTGTGATTATTCTTTCCTGCTCCTACTTCAACAAGTCCAACGGTGATTCGAAACAACAAGAAAGTAATGGAACAAACCCTCATAATGTCGAGCATGCTTATGGTGGGAAGAATGAAATGACAGATGATATGTCACACCTTTCAGATGATAACAACGACCTGAAAGTGATCGTAATTATGGTGGGGAATGAGACATGCGGAAAGGAAAGGGCTTGGCACTGGGCTTGTGTGGGAATATCATCCAACAAATGAGGGAGGAGACCAAGGCGCATATTATGATTTTGTCTCAAGAGAAGACGCCGCCATGCGTTCCATCCACATATGAGATACTTAAATATGGCCATCTTCATAACTAAAAACGGTGCTCGATCTTCCTTGGCTGGTATTACTTGGTGGTCTTTGAATTTTTTTCATTCCAGATCTTTGTTTCCTTCTAATCTGGAATGCCGTTTTTTTGCACCACACTACCCCAAGAATGAAAGTTTAGTGGTTGTCCGAGGTAGGTAAGGCTGATCACGTTTTCGAACGTTCTTTCTTATCTCATGCACATAAATAATTAAAATACAGATTTAGTATGGTTTTTACTGGATTGGTCTTGAATTAAAGGCTGCAACTTTTTTTTATTTTAACCTTTTAGTTTGCTAGATGCCCCATCATGGGATCTCCCTTGGAATTTGGCATGTGTACGCTTCCTGGTGTCTAGAGTTTTGAGTGTTGTGACTTGGATTCGGGCTTCTAGCTATGCTATCATTTGATTTGAATTTGGTGCCATCGATGCTTGATAAGTGTGCTATGAATGTGTGTTGCATAGAATTTGATCTTGGGCACATGGTTGGGGCCAAAGTTTTCTCAACAAGTTTGGTTCAAAGAGACCTCTGCTGAATTGTAGAAAACTACAAATCAACCCATCGGCACAGTCTGAATCTACTCCAGGCTTGGTGTATTTCCATATTTCTTCTCCAGAAGTAAAGATTTTTGGCAGTTCCAGCATCATCGGCGTCAAAAAAGAGTATTATTTTATTTTTTTTATATTATTTATCTACTCTTCCTACACCTTACTATTTCTTTTTATATATATATGTATATATATATTCTTTGTTTAATTGAGCCAAGTGCCAAAATTTATTTAACACTTTAAATACATATAATATTGAACCAATTTCGTTTTCCAGGCATATCGTTTATATATTATATATAGATTTGTGTATATACTAAAATCAAAATGTATACTTGGCTTGCAGGTTAGGTGGAGGTGGCGCTGGAACTTGGAGTTGGAACTTGGCCCTCAGGCCCAAATTTATCTAATTTTATCTAATTTCTGGGTGGGTACAATTCCATTTCTAAATTGGGTAGGCGGGTAGGTAGGCCCTTAAGGCTCCAGTGCTTCAAATTGAAGCTCTGATACCATGTGTAGGGACCATAGATAAAAAAAATGATATAATTCCTTTATTTAATTACACAAATAATTCAATCACCAACATATAAGAAAATATTCATCAGAGATTAACATTTAACTACAACATAAAAAGAACTTAGCAATTTCATAAACAAATTACCTGCTTCTAATGCTAATTTCTCCGTTGACCTGGTTGTCTAGCCTATTGCTTTGTTGTTGCCTGATGCACTGACCAACTCTGCCCAAACCGTGTTTCCTGCCTACCAGCTAGGAGCAGCCTGTCCAGCTTCCTAGCTCCAGGATACTATAAGGCTATCCTGGCCCCCGTGCCCCAAACCCCCAACAAACCAGTGCCCCCCCTAATGATCCTCCAAGACTGCAGAACTCCAACACAGAACCAGAAAATCCAAGCCCCCCCGAAACCAGAACCCTCTCCCCTTCCCAAAAATAATGCCCCCTCCTCGTAAGACNCTCTCTTCCCGCTCATTAATATCTTATCCCTTCATTATTATCTTATCTCTTTATTTAATGTCTTATCCCCTTATTAATATCTTATCCTTATATTTAATGTCTTATCGCCTCCCGCATATGTAAATCATTTAACTAAACAAATTAAAATTATTAACCCTCTTAAATTTATTACCTTGGTCATTGAATGTGATAGGTAATTAATTATTTAATCAAAAGTTATAACAATTAATTAATTAATAAATATTTAATTAATATTCTTATGTCAATCTTTGTTTAAGTAAAACCATGTTAGGACAATTAATTATCTAATTAATTTTGCTTAATAATCCCTAAGCATATATTCAACTAGGGTTGTTACATTTATGCTATTCAAGTGAAAAATCTATTGGAAAAAGAAAATAAACCCAGCCTAGAATATTTTACCATCTTACATTATTTTAGAGATTTATTTGTAGACGAAATACTTGAAATGGCCCCAAGAAGAGAAATAGATTTCTCTATCCATCCGCTCCCTAGATCAACTCCGATATCTAAGGCACCCTATGGGATGAGTTTACTTGAATTGAAAGAGTTGAAAATTAAACTACAAGAACTATTGGACAAGGAATACATCAGACCAAATGTCTCACCTTGTGGATCACCGATCCTTTTTGTTAAAAATAAAGACGAAACTTTAAGATTATGCATTGATTATGCATAGTTAAACAAAATGACTGTTAAGAACAAATATCCCCTACCCAGAATCAATGATCTGTTTGACCACATGGGAGGGAAAAATATTTTTTCTAAGTTATATTTAAGATCTGGTTATCACCAGGTGAGAATAAATGATGAATATATAAGTAAAACAACGTTTATAATGAGATATGGACATTATGAATTTGTTGTTATTCCATTTGGTCTCACTAATGCACCAACAACATTTATGTGCTTAATGAATAGCATATTTAGTCAGTATCTAGATAAGTTTGTTTTGGTATTTTTTGACGACATTCTAGTGTATTCGAAAATGGAAGAAGAACATGGAGAACATCTAAGGATAGTATTGTAGACATTAAGAAAACATGAGTTGTATTCAAAATTTGAAAAATGTGACTTCTACCAAAAGAGAATACAATACCTATGACATGTAATATCTGAAGAAGGTATTGCAGTCGGCCCAGAGAAGATATGATCCATCATGGAATGACCTATCCCTAAGGATGTGGCAGACATACGGTCATTCATGGGAATTACTGGTTACTACCACATATTTATCGAGGGATTTTCCAAGATTGCATACCCAATCACATCCCTACAGAAAAAGGGTAACAAGTTTATTTGGTCGCATAAGTGTCAGGACAGTTTTAATAAGTTGAAAGAACTACTAACAATCACACCTATTTTAAACATAACAGAACCTGATAAAGACTTTACAGTATACATGGATGCAAGAAAAGAAGGTTTGTGTAACATCCCACTCTTGCGCGCACCGAGTGAACTTATTCTTTGAGGACACTTTCTTGCAAGTGATCTGGAATATTATACTATTGGTCATTTGAATATGATTATGAGACATTATGTATATGATGATATGTTATTTTTTTGTATTGACATAAACATGTGTTATTGACTGGGTTCTCCTGAGTGTGCAAAACTTTGGACATCGAGGATGCAGAGGCATCGATGAAACCCCTTAGACTCCAGATCGAGTCAGGGAGTGGACTGTTGGGTTGATTATTGTTGATGTGACATATGTACATATGATTATATGTTATGATGATAGATTATTTTTCTAACATGATTCATTGATGATGCAGACTGGCGATAACTTTTGACCAGATTCACATGTGGAGTAGAGAGGTCATGCAAGACAACCAGATACTTTGAGGGAGAGGTGTGGACAATAGCCCTGCCACATCCTACTAGCACTCCCACCATGGCTCGGGCTGTAGGTTAACGATTACCTAGTTTGATAAGACCCATGATGTCGTAAGGGAAGAATGTGGAAGTCACTCATGATGATTCTAAGGGGCACACAATAAGGCATGGGCATTATTCCTTAGAGGCCCTTAGTCTCCCACAAGATCACCTGGCAAATTATTGACTTCAGGGGTTTTTGATGTCTACAAATTTAGTCAAGGGGCGAGTGGCACCTTTGGAGCACGTAGTGCGTCCTGAAGGGCACGTCGCGCAAGGAAAATAGAAAGAGGTGAATGCCACCCTTGGAGCATGTAATGCGTCCTGAAGGGCATGTCACGCAAGGAAAATGGAAAAAGGCGAGTCTCACCCTTGGAGAACCTAGTGCGTCCTGAAGGGCATGTCGCAATTTCAACGGGTAAGGGAATAAACCTAGTCGGCCTTGAAATGAATGACGTGATAAGTAAGATTTAAAAATAATTTCCCTAATAAAAATGTCGCCCAGCCTAGGAAATTAAAATTTAAGTCTAAGTGACACTTGTGGTAAAAAATAATAATCATAATTAAACATGTACCGAGAAGGGGGTAAGAAATTCAATTAATTTATTAAAATCAAATTATATTGGGGGATTAAAATTTTAAAAGGGAAATTATTGTTTTATCTACATATGCTAATTAAATTTTATTAATTAAAAAGGAAAAGGAGAAAGAGGTGGTTTTTCTACACTTGTTAATTTGAGTTTTAGTTAAAAAGGAAAAAGAGGGAAACTTAAAACAAATAGGAAACTAAGGGTAAAAGGGGAAACATAAAGAAAAAGGGAAACATAAGGAAAAAGTTGAATGTCTAACTTAGTAAGGAATATTGCCTTTAAGAACTTTCTAATTATGAACTCAGCTAGTAATTTAGTAAAGGCGTAAGTCATTTAAGATGTGTAAGGGAATATTGGGACACCAAGGAGATATTTTAGGAATTCTTTTAGGTGGGTAAGGGAAATAGGAATAGTTAAATAATTAATGGAATTAATTTTCTGGTGCAACTAGGGTGATGGGTGACATATGTACGGGGGAGGTTTTTTTCTGATTAAATTAATGAGAAATAAATTAAATGAGAATTTTGGAAATAAATCACTTAAAAAATATATAAAAAGGATGGAGGAGGAGGCGTATGGATCTCATCTTTATGTGTAACGTTACGCTTATGAATTTTTATCTTGACTGAATTTATCTTGTGGGAGTTGGGACACCCAGCTCAGGTAATGAGTGGTAGCTCGACCATGCGAGGTGAACTGGGTGCTAGTTTTTCTCTGTTATAGTGTGTGTGGCCCCTTTGCAGCTTGGGGAGATCAGGGGGAAGAAGAGTACCCTTAGCGTTAGCTGGGAGGTACCAGTGAGGTCATATCGGTCGGCAAGCCGGAGTTGGATGAAGCACGTACGTGACAACGAATCAAAGCTGTCGCATTGGGCTATGATACACATGCATTTATTTTTTCATGGTAGATTAATGTTGTTCTTGTGATTTCATTATTGTACCTCTATTGTGTAAGGAAATATGTTTTACTCAGTGTTTTAATCAAAGAACTTAAAGTCATCCTAGTCTTACGCTCACTGCATTTTAAATTGATTTCCTTGGCAACCCAAACCATGATTGTTATGAATGTTATGTTTTTGTTTTATTGACTATTACGAAGAATTTTGTGTTTTACCATTATCCATTCAATCATCATTCCATGCCTGAGCAGTCGGCCAAGAGCCGAATCGATGATCGTCACTTCGGTGTTTAAATACCTATAGATTTAAATGCCCTTCTTTTCTATGCATGGATGATGAGTGTAGGATAAATTTTTCCAGTTGTCTATCTCTTACTTATCCTTTCATTGATTGATTCATTGTTGAATGTTTATTCCTTGCGCTTCTTGTGATTCATTACATCTACGCTTTCTGGTGATCGATTACTTCTGTGTCTTCGTGTGATTGATTACATCGGAGTTTTATTGGATTCCTACTGAGACTTCGCACCACTAATTTCTGGGCAATTTACCCATCCTAGCCACAACCTTCAACCACACAACTATTTTGTATTTATTGTATGCACAACAACTCCATTTATTTACTCTGCAGTTTCATAGATTTAAACAACGACCTTATCCATTATTTATTTTGTGAGTTAGAAATGTTAGAAAAAAAACAAGACCGTGGAGCAATAAAATAAAACAAATGCGGAATCAAAACACAGAAGATACACAATACAAGAGAGACATAGATTTATGTGGTTTACCCAGTGTGGGCTACATCCACCAGAGAAATTGCCAGGTCCTTCCTTTATTGTTATCCAACAAATGAAGGGATACAACCTACAACAAAACCCGTTGTAACTTCCTCTTTTTTCTCTCATAGTATCCTCTCTCAGAATACAATATTCGCCATCAACCATAGCCGCAAAACATTTCCCTCATAAAAGAGGGTTTCCTTCTAGGGAAAAAAAACCCTAACATAATCTCTATCGTTAGATCTGCGCCCTTTTAATGAACGGTCCATATTTACAATGAAATTACAATATACATTTACAAGGAAATTTTTCCTTCTGGGGATTTGCCCCCAAACCCCCATTGGGGGACGCTACCCACGAACCCCCGCCGGGGGCCCACTTTCCCCCAAACCCCCCAGCTGGGGGGATAGCCATCCTGGACCCCGCATGGAAAAGTGTACATACTTCTGGGGTGTAAGTGCTTCATGAGGTATAAACACGACTGAAAGTAAAAGACCTCTGAATCAGAGAGATAATCAGGCTCCACAACCAACAAGAAATATATACACTCCGAACTTAAATACACAGAGATTTACCTACTGCGCTTTAATACTGTTTTTTCTTTGCATTCTACCTATCTATTCATACATTTAGTTACCCTGGGTGTTTTTCTTTGCGTTGGAAAATGAGTTATATTTGATGGCCATTTGTCAATTATTTTTTTTTACCAAATCATGTTACCAACTTGTTTCCTTTTCACCAATTCATATTACCAAATCGTCTTTTTCAATTTGTTTTTACCAAGCGTTTTCACCATAAAATTGATTGTGTTTTACCCAACATACCCACCATTGTTTCATGGCACATTTACTCAGTCTTCACACTATGATTTCCATGGCACACTGGACAACTTCCTCCCTACATTTTTTGACACCTTGCACGAATTGCACAAAGATTATGGCAATTCACCTATGTGATTTCATTTCTAGTTATGACATCATTATGTTGATATTGGCTCTGTGATTCCAGGTATATAAATGACAACATATTCAGTTATTTTTTCTCTGCGATTTCATCCCTTTTTATGCCAACAATACCATTTATTACTCTATGAATTAAAGGTCTATTGACTGCAATTTTACCAGATTTAATGAATCACAAATTTAGCAGCATTTTCATGGTTGATGTATTTGCATTGATGAATTCTGTATTACTAGCTAAATTCCCTTGATGTTTTAACAACGTTTCTATTTAAATATGTCGACAGTAAATATTTGAGAGTAGTATTATAATGCGTATGTAAACAATTTATAATAAGTGTGACTGACTTGTTGACTGGGTAGCGAATTCCCTCTTTATAGAAAGTGTTTTGTATTGAAGGACATAAATTTTGGCTGAGCGTGACTGCTTGAATGGAGACAATGTTCACATTTCTAGACAATAAATTTACACAGCATTGATTGACAACGAATGTATTGTTGCTCGTTTATTTATGGTTTTCAGTAAACGATATTACATTTTACCTAGTAAACTACATTCTTATTCTTATTTCTATCTACACAATAAACGATATCCACATTTCGCCTTACACATTAACGATATCCTTATTGCTTTTACACCTTAACAAGATTGATATTTATAGAACAATCTCGCTTTCATTAATACCTATGTTATCCTTTAAATGGATGTACCTTTGCCTTGATTTAAAAAAGCTTGGATGTACCTCAATCAACATAGCTCTTATGATGCAATTGGGGTTTCCAAGTCTTCCGTCTGTAAATATTTCAAGGCTGGATTATTTTGGTAGAAAATTTTGTAACAAATTAAATGTAT
>ML780073.1:157182-212407 GCA_009831015.1 Picea engelmannii | reverse complement strand
TATTTAGTTTTTAGAATTTTCCTTCTCAATATTAAAATAACTATATGCAACTTCCTACATATTACATATTTAGTTAACTATAGAATGTGTGCATATTACATTAAATTACATATTAAATTGACTAATTTGGAATTTATGAGATTACATATTTAATTAACTATATACAAGGCGTATATGTCTTTGACTTGGTGTTGAAGGTCTTGGTTACTTTTATTGAAGGTTGTTTTATTTAAATGTATGTTTGCATTTCAAAGGTTGTTTTAATTGATGATTTGTTTGAATTTACAAGGTTTTCTTTAATTAGGTAACTGGAGTTATGTAGATGGATTCAAGTCCTAAGTGTAGCACCTTGGATAGGATGTCCTGTAATTAGTTAAATGTCAAATTATTTTTACTTTATTTGAGGGAAGAAGTTTGCATTGAATGCAATAATAGGATTCTCGAGGGATTACCTCATAGATGGATAATTGCTTCCTTTAATTGTTGTATGTTTGCAATAGAATTTGTTGTGCTAAGGATTTGTTGTGATGTACATTGTCATAGTAGTTTGATTTCCCTTGCGTTGTGTTGACTTGCCGATTGGGTGCATGGGGCATAGTCTTATTGTATTTTGACAGTCAGTTTGGTCTCCTTGCACATTGAATCTTCTTGGGTTGTTTGTCTAGATATGTACGTTGTGCCAGGGTTAATTTCATGCATATCGCCTTGTGACGACATGATTCCTAATGAGGGGATCATTACGCGCCTTGATACATAGAGGCAAATTATAACCTGGTCGGAGTCTGTGATTCCTGAGGTGGGCATTGTTCGTTGTAATTGTTGTTGGTATTGGGTTTGTAACGCCTTAAGGCATTGGGTTTAGCTCGAAATAGAGGTTCTTGTTCCTGGTCATCACGACCACTATGTAGGGTTGTTGATTTTGTACCTTAGCTTGTAGGAGTTGTCTTGCCTTGTCGGGCGGGTAGTTGTTTTTATTTGTCTGGATTTTTGCATGTTTTCCCCAGTTACTTGATGTGCTAGTGTGTCAAGTCATTTTTGTCTGTGGCCTAATCTGCGTTCATTGTCAAGTTGTGTTGTTTAACTATTTTTCGTTGTTGTCGTCCTACTTCAAAAAAAAAAAAACTTGCACTTGCTTGTGTCGCTTGTCCTTGTAACATATGAGTGATATTTACATATGGTATCAGAGCGGGTTCGACCCGCGACTTGGGATCACTACGACTTTCATATATGTGATATTTGATTATAATTTTGATAATTAAGTTTACTTGTATTCGTGCAGGTAATTATGGTTAGAGGACATTGTAGAGAAAGACGATGGGGTGCTAGGGGAGGAGGTGCGACGGCCCCAGTAGCATCCACGCCTAAGGGGTCTAACCCCCAGGGAGATGAACAGATTGTCGGACAGGAGAAGATAGTGGTGGGTGATGTGGTTGGGATGATGAGGTCCTTTCAGCGAATGTCTGAGTCACTGATCAACTGTTTGGACAGAGATGAGGCTAGGGAACTGATACCCCCTGAGGATGTAACATCCCCAAAAATAAATTGTTTTTGAATTTGAAATTTCTTAGGAAATTATTCCGTTTTTGGTAAATTTGAAATTGGAATTTTTTTTCCATTTATGGAAACTCCTAATTTTGAATTTAGTTAATTGTAATTGATGATTATGACTATTGGGTAGAGATCTAATTTGACCCAACTAACTATTTGACTATGAAACTTGTATGAAACAAAATATTTTATAATTATTGTTGAAGGACAAATGGAATAGCCATGTTAAAAATCAGCTGACCATGAATCCATGAGTGGGGAACATGTTGGAACTACCTCAGGGCTCATTGTTACAAGTGGAAAATCCAGAATTTGGCCATTGGCAGCCCCTGAAAATAAGGGATTTGGAACGATGCAAAAATTACCAAGGGGGGAAAGACATAGGCACTTTTTCTTTTGGATATATAGCATATGTGAGGAGGTAGGACATTGCCTAGTATTCTGGGGAAAACTATTGATCTCTTGCTGTTATGAACACTGATTTCTGAGTGTGAGGCAAGGAGAACTTGCTGAGACTAAAGGACTATAGTTGAGGTGGAGTTCTGAGTTTTCCCTCATGGATTCATGGTCAGGATAGGGGATAAATGGATCAAGTGACTTTGGTTGTTCCATTCTAAGGTTGGCATGAATGTGGTTGTTCCCTTTGTTTTTCAACGAACTGGTTCAGATATGTTCATCTACCCTTTTCTGGTTATACATCTCTTGTTTTAAATGGCTGTCATAATACATCTATATATTTTTGGGTAAATTATTTATGATGAATTTCCTTTTAATTAAGGTTCACCTAGATGTAAATGACTAAAAGAGTAGAGCTAGCATAATATTGTGTTAATGATGGCTGAAATTTAAACTACAAATGGTTAGGAACAAACGTAGGATAAACCCCCTGCCAGTTTAAAGTTATACTTCGATTGAAAACTGCCTCTATACCCAAATTTCGAGTAGAATCAAAATGGTGTGAGCATGCTGGAATATTCCTAGTTAAAGAATAAAGTCAGTCTGAATCTATTTTTGGATAATACAAATCTTATGTTTATATAAATGCAAGAATAAAAAGTTATTATACGCTCGTATCTTACTGTAAAAAGAATACACAGTGTAATAACACTACCATTATATCGATGCATGACGAAAATAAAGATTCGTATAGAATCATATATATATATATATATATATCTAACAACTATACATGGGTGTGATGTTCTAACTCGACTTCTTCGAGATTCGATTTTAAGGAAAATTGTAGGTTAATTTCATTTATGCATAGCTGTAGAATTTTCTAGATTTCAGACCCAACATGTGTTAAACTATAATGGAAGACAAATAGTCTCATTTATCTTAATAGGACTTTTGGAAAAACACATACGAACTAAAGGAACAAATCAATTATTTAAACAAGGATTCTGGAAACAAATTGTTAGAAGGGTGAAAAAATGATGAACTCAGTAAATAGAAATACGGAAACCCTTTTTCACAAATATTCACATTCTGATAAGTTAGAAAAATGATAATTGTATTAACGAGTAATAAATCATTCAGATAATATTGAAGTAAAGAAAACGATAGTTTTCTATTGACTACAATGAAGTTTTCTGAATACAATAATTAGGAAGGTAACAAAACAAAAGTTTGGGAAAACATATTTTTGGAAGTATATAGGATGATATGCCTTCTTTATAAATAGTATAGGCAACATAAAGAACCATAATACCATTAAAATTGGATTCAAATTTGCTAACCCTGGTATTTTCAAATACAAGTATACAAGAGAAAGAATCCGACGATAAAACCCTTGAAAGTTGGTAATACAAATCCTTTCAGACCAAAATGAAAATGTGTCCAAACTTTTGCATTACTATGTTCTCTTCCAACAAAGATATATTGACATAAAAATAGGATTACCCTTAACCAACTGATACAACAAATCAGGACAAAACTTCACATATTAAAGAAAAAATGGAATGGAACAGTGGCCTTCATTCCTAGAACTGGGAAGGCTAAGTCTGAGAGTTACTGTGAAAGGAACCCAAATACCTTTTGCACGAAGGATAGGAACTGACATCCATAATTATGTGCGGTCTAAATCTCTGCAAAGAATTATCATTTAAAACATTAGTAAAATATATGAAAGTAAAGTGAACAAAAATTTCAATAGAATGATAAATGATAGAAACAATGTATTCTAGAGTGGCACTCAACTTATGAAGTGAAGACCCGTGTCCTTTCCTTGTCGCATTCTAGTTGGATAGACATCCAGGCCGAGGGGAGGGTGGTTCAAGGACTTCCTGATGGGTACCCTCGCATCAACAGGGTCCCATCATTAGTGTTGGTACCAAATCATATAATCAATTTCTTACAAAATGAAATAATCAACAGTGCTAACATTTAACATACAAATTGTATAAGACATGCCATGCGAGCAGGCCGAAGACATAGCGTAAACGTTACACACAGAATAGAGGCTATATCTAAATGTTGAGTTTAAACCCTTCCTGAACTGGCTGTCTAAATTGCAGAGAGTACTTATAAATCAACAATAAATACAGATTTAGCCTTCTATTGAATCCAAATGGTGTATATTAACTGCAGACAATGATAATGACACGAAGCCCTAAAAACTCAAACATTGTATGTTGTGGGAATTTTTAATAAACTGTTCGGAAAACATAGGAGTCATATTTTTAATTGTACCAGATAGGAATGAATTAGCCATTAAGGATCTGGTAAAAATTACAGAAGGGTCTAGTAAAAATTAGCCATTAAGGGTCTGGTAAAAATTACAGAAGGGTGGATTCACCCTTTACAAAGAGAAGGAAAGAAAATAAATATAATAGGTTGTACAAAGTGTGAAATTTCAACCACAGACTAAACCCCACATAGCCTCTCAAAGGTTCAACATCAGGTCTTGACACACATCAAAAGAAAGACCATGGTGAATAATGATAACAGGGAATAATGAAATCCTAAGTTTGAAACACACATGAGAACTAACGCAGGTGTAACCCTTTGAAAGAGAATTTGAACAAGGGGAATGGGATGTCGAGAACTCTCAAGAAGATGGAGAACAAAACCATGGTAAACATCTACTTATCCAGAAATGGGAACAAGCTAGGGAAGTCACAAAGAATAATGACAATGGGAGTTTCAATTAAAGAAAAATAAGATTTTAATCCGAGGGTCCTTCCACTGTAATAAAAACCCGAGCCTTCATTTAATAACCAGGCTATAGTGGTAACATAATCTTATGAGGGAGGTGAATAACGAAGAATGTTCCACCGGGTAACGTCCTCCAAATTGGCAGCCTTTACTGTTGAGAAAATAACACGCAAAGCCATTTGGAGGGCTTCACAATGACAAGAGAAAACTCACTTAACCCTAAGAGAATCTCTTAGTACATGTTGTTTAAATGCTGAGGGTACAAAGGGTGGTATTTCCATGTGATGAGGGTGAGTTGGTGTGATTAGATTGAAGGAAGGGTCAGATGAAATCCATCAAATCTCACACCCACAAGGCCTCCATTAATGGCAGGTGCATAGATTTAACTTCTTCTGACAAGTGAGCCATTCATCCCATGTCAAGAAAAACACATAGTTAGTTTAGTCCCTTCGTGACACGACCAGTTGGGGCACGTCCAGTCCAACTGTTTCCTTGCAGTTAACGCATCGTTCAATTGAATACTTCATTGAAATATCATTTAGTGAAGATGGATTTAAATGAGGATTAGTGTGGGATTTCGTTACCCGAACCCTTTAGGCAAATGATGACTAGAATATCACTAACCATGAATATCTCATAAAGGAACCCGCTTAATGATTTTGGCTATACCAATGATGCCAAGTATCATATATTAAGTCACTTATAATCTACTAATGGGTACAACCCGACCCCATTACTTTAAATTAGTATATGAATTTTATTCCAAAATCAAGTGAGATAGTCTTGTGCGCAAGCATAATAAACTCATGTGTAAAGGAGAGATTAGGACTATAAGTCCTAAGTCCAAATTACTATATATATGTGTGTGTGTGTTAGTGGTTTTGAGACCGAAGGGAATTGTAAGTTTTATGTTCCAAGTAAGTTATACTGGTGTCGAATTGTCATCGTGTGGTAGTCAGAACATAAGAATTATAACAGGAATGTAGATTCCCTCCTCTTAACTCCGAATCTATTAAATGAAATTGCAGATTAATGCCCCATAGAAAAAGAACATTTATGAAAAATTTGAGGTACATTACATATGGTATAAGAGAAAAGGTTATAGCACTTGGACCTTGAACAGGGAAAAATTAATTAATTAACACATATTTTTGTTTATGTAAAACTAACAAACCATTACTGTTACAAACATAAAAATATTTTATGTTTTGTGTTAATCATGGCAGTCAAGGATGGCGCAGAAATCAGACTTGATGGGAATCCTGAACAAAGACCTCCTGAATATCCGAGACAAAATAGTGACGAAATATCACCTACTGAAGTTCTAGAAATGATAAGGAATCTCATTTTTGAACTACAAGTTTTCAAAGAAGACAATGAGAAACTGAAGAAGGCACAACAAGAACAGAAGGAAATAAATGAAGTCTTGCTACGAAGTATTGTGACAAAGAAAACCCCAAATGAAAACAAGCAAGAAGAAGAGGTCAGTAAAAGGGCCTCCAAGAATTCTGGTTCTGAAGCAGAAAAAGGGGATAGCTCATCTGAAGGTACACCTTCAGCTGAAGATAAAACAAAAACTGACAAAAAGAAATTAGGTAGATCACCTTGACGGACAATTTAAGAAAATAAAACCAACTACCTTTGATGGGGAATCTAGAATAGGAGAGGATGTTGAAGCATGGTTATTAGACATCAAGAAGTATTTTCAGATATATGACTATTCCAACAATTTGAAGGTTAGAATGGCCATCTATAATCTGAAAGGAAAAGAGAACATTTGGTGGCAAGGCCTGAAATTGGCCAAGGGCCTAAAGGAGAAACAAATGGAATGGTCAGAATTTAATAAATACTTTAAGAAACAGTACCTATCTAAAAGTTACTATGAAATAAAAATGAAAGAATTTTATGAGCTACGACTTGGTCAAATGGCTATGGAAGATCTGATAAATAAATTCCTGGAATTAATAAGGTTTGTACCTTATATCCGGGAGGATAAAGTTAAAATCCAACAGTTCCTAAGTTGTTCATCATAGTCCTACAAGGACATAATCAAATTTTATAATTCCAAGTCCTTGAGCGAAGTATTCAGGAAATCTCGAATGTGTTACGACCAATACAAACAACGGACATAATTTCCCAAGGCTTGGAAATAAAAGAAACAAGACCGAATGAACCAGCAGAAGAAGGGATACCAACCAACTCCTTATCGGAACATAGCCAAAATATTTCCAAGGAAATATTTTCACTCCAACAATCCAAACACTCAAGGAGGCGGTAAATCGGTAAATCTAGGAACAAAGAAGTTTGGGGACATCCCCCGTGAACCATTAAAATGTTGGGAATGTGGAGAACCTCATCTAAGGAGGAACTGTCCATGTTTGATTTCAGCAAATAGAACTATTGTTCACAATTTACAGGAATCCTCTACAGTAGGAGATGTAGGCAGAAGATTACATCAGATCAACAAAGTCGTGGATGGTCGGCAAGCTGACCACCAGTCCTCTGTGGTGGAAATTGAAGGTAAAATGAATAACACTCAAATTTATTTTTTAATTGATCCGGGAGCTACATTAAGTTATATCACTCATGGTATAGTGGATTCAAATAAACTTAAGAAAACAAGACACACAGAATCTTGGTTGGTACAACTAGCAACATGAACGAAAAGAAAAGTTGTTGACTTTATTTCTGATTATGAGTTCAGTTTAGGCAGCCAAAACATAAAGACAAATATGAACATTCTACTGTTAGGATCTTATGATGTAATTATCAGAATGGATTGGTTAGAAAAGCATAAATCAGTACTAGATTGTTATTAAAAATTAGTTAAGTATAAAGACGAAAATGACATTGCTAGGACAATTCAAGGTATACAAAAACCAGTATCAGTTAGACAGATTTCAGCAATGCAATTCAAGAAATGCATGAGGAAGGTTTGTCAAGTTTATTCCATCCAAGTAACAAACCTGTTAGAAAAATAAAATAAACCCAACTTGGAGGATTTTGTCGTGTTGCATGATTTCATAGATGTGTTTGTTGATGAGATACTTGAATTATCCCCATGGAAGGAGATTAAATTTTCTATCGACCTACTACATGGTTCAACCCCTATCTCGAAAGCACCTTACTGAATGAGCTTTCCGGAATTAACAGAACTAAAAATTCAACTACATGAACTATTGGACAAAAAATATATCAGATCGAGTGTTTCACCATGGGGAGCACGAGTCCTCTTTGTGAAAAAGAAAGACGACACTATGATATTATGCATTGATTATAGACAATTAAACAAACTGACTATTAAGAACAACTACCCCTTACCTAGGATAAATTATCTATTCAATCAAGTAGGTGGGGCAAATATTTTCTCGAAATTGGATTTACGATCTAGTTATCACCAGGTTAGGATAAAAGATGAGGACATAAGTAAAACAACTTTTCAAACAAGATACAAACATTACGAATTTGTGGTTATACCTTTCAGACTCACTAATGCGCCAACCATGTTTATGTGTTTAATGAACATTATTTCCAGTCAGTACTTGGACAAGTTCGTGTTAGTATTTATTGATGACATTCTAGTATATTCTAAAATAGAGGATGAACATGAAGAGAACTTAAGGATAGTGTTGAAAAATTTAAGAAAGAACAAACTATATGGTAAATTCGATAAGTATGATTTTTATCAGAAGAAAATACAATATCTAGGACATGTAATATCTATAGAGGGCATTGCAGTCGATCCTGAGAAAATAAGAGCCATCATGGACTGGTCGATTCCTAAGGACATGGAAGACATTCGGTCATTCATGGGAATCATCGAATATTACCGCAGATTTATAGAGGGATTTTCCAAAATTGCATACCCTATCACATCACTACAAAATAAGGGAACCAAGTTTAACTAGTCACAAAAATGTCAAGACAATTTTAATAAGTTAAAGGAATTGTTAACAACTGCACCCATTTTAAAGGTAGTAGATCCAGACAAAGACTTCACCATCTGTGTAGATGCGAGTAAAGAAGGACTAGGTGGTGTCCTAACCCAATAAGGGTATGTTATTTGTTATGAGTCCTGAAAACTAAAGGAACATGAATGAAACTACGTCACTCATGAATTAGAGTTGGTAGTTGTAATACACGCCTTAAGTATGTGGCGAAACTACATAATGGGATAAAAGTTTATGTTATTGACTGACAATAGCGGTGTGAAATTTTTGTTTAGTAAGTCGGACCTTAATGCAAGGCAAGCAATATGGCTAGCCTTTTTGAGTGAATTTGACTTTGAGGTAAGACATATCAAGGGTAAGGAAATTAAAGTAGTTTATTCTTTAAGCAGAAGAGTTCATGGGTTGTTTGAAATAAACATTAGCAGGGAAGAAATCGATATTGAATAGAGGATAAATACTGCAGGTAATAACGACGAAAATTACACTCAAACAGTGGTAGAATTACAGAACACTACAGGAAATTCAGACAAAACAGATCTGAGTGTGGAAAAAAATGGTCTACTACGATTCAAAAACAGACTATACATACCAAATTTGGTAGAGTTAAAGTTAATAGTTTTGGATGAAGTTCATAAGAAACCATATTCTGATCATCTAGGATACCAGAAAATGATAACAACACTACGAAAGTTATTTTATTGGCACAATATGAAGGGAAAAACAACAGAATACTTAGCTAAGTGTCAATATTTTCAACAGGTAAAATCCAAACACTAGCATCCAGCCAGCCTGTTGCAACCCTTACCTGTGCCAGAATGGAAATGGGAGACTATATCACTAGACTTTATTACAGGTTTTCCTAAAAATCAGAAACATAATGATTCAATTATGGTGGTAATCGATAAACTTAGTAAGTCTGAACACTTTATTCCTGTAAATTCTACTTTTAAATCTATTAACATCGCTAAAATATTCATGAAAGCAATTTTTAGATTGCATGGTATTCCTAAAATGGTGATTTCATATAGAGAAGTAAAATTTACATCTGCTTTTTGGAAAGAATTTTTTGCAGGGTTAAATACTAACTTGAATTTTAGTACGAGTTATTATCCACAAACAGATGGAGAGACTGAATGAACAAACCAAATCATAGAAGATATGCTCCACATGTATGTAAGAACAAAACCAAGCAAGTGAGAAGACTACCTTCACTTGGTAGAATTGGCATACAACAATGGATACCAAACTTTGGCTAGAATGAGCCCTTTTGAGGTACTGTACGACAGAAAGTGTACAACTCCAATTAGCTGGGACAACCTAGTTGATAGAATAATGGTTGGACCCGAGATGCTCCAAGAAATGTAGAGCACAGTAAATAAAGTACAATAGAACTTGAAAGAGGCACAGGACAGACATAAAAGTTACGCGAACAAGAAAAGAAGACACTTGGAATTTCAAGTGGGAGACCACGTCTATTTAAAACTCAAATCCTAGAAAAGTTCACTAAATCTAGGAAATTGTGCCAAGTTGGCACCCAGGTTTTGTGGGCCTTTCGATATCTTAGCTCGAATTGGACCCATAGCATTCTGTAATGAACCTCAAATTCACCAAAAAAAAAAAACTTTTTATGACATAACTCAATTTTGTTTAAGCTTTACAATTTAAGAGAAGGTAAGATACATTTCTGTCCATGATGACTTTATTACACCGGTCTAGTTTTACTTCGAATAGAAAATCTTATGTGGATAAATTCTTCCATAATTCTATCACTTTCCTTAATTTCAAACTACTCCAACATACTTATATGTATATAGGCAGTATCTAAACTTAGGTCTCATTCTTACACATCAAGCATAGTTAACTCGAAGGATCCCATCTTGTTCTCTACGGTTTATGCCATTAAAAAATAGTCTAATTACAAAATTTTGAATACTTAAAGGTGTATGACCTCATGGAAAGCAGAACTCTTAGGAAAAATCGAGCTAAAAATCTTCTTAATTAGTTTAATACTTCCATATACAATAATTTTTGTACTTGTCATGCCCTATACACAATGACTTGTAATATGATCTCTTATTTATATTCTACCTCTATCCCGGATGAAGATCGTTTCTACCAGTCCATTCATTACAGTAAAAAAAAAATCCTACTCTATTCCTACAGTTTTGTGAAAAAAAAACCAGAGGTCAATCGAGTTTCGACGATTACAAAATGTTGAATACAAAAGAAACAAAAGACCACGTTATTTTCCAAATCGCGAAATGAAAAAATATTGTGGGCCCAACACTTTGGGGTTTCGGGGTTCGGGATTTCACGATCTCAAATGCCAAATACCAACACACAACAACTCCCGAATTGCGAAAAAGTGAATGGAATGTGGGACCAACACTTCGGGGTTTCGGGGTTCGGGATTTCACGAATTCAAATGCCAAATGCCAATCATACATCAACTCCCAAATTGTGAAAAGTGAAAGGAAAGTGGGACCAACACTTCTGGGCTTTGGGGTTTGGGATTTCGCGAATTCAAATGCCATATGCCAACATACAACAATTCCCGAATTGCGAAAAGTGAAAGGAAAGTGGGACCAACACTTCGGGGTTTCGGGATTTTTGGGTTTATGAACACATGACACATAAACAAAATGAAACAAAAAAATCCGAAATGCAAAATGCGATTAGGGTGTGGGCCCAACAATTTCGACAATTTCGGGTTTCAGGGTTTACTAACTCCCGATGCAAAAACACTTCACAACATCAATGCCAACTCGCGAAAACATGAAAAGGTATGGGGCCCAGCCAATATCGGGTTTTAGTGTTTGCAAGAACAAAATAACTCCACACAACTTGATCCAATAAACTCCGAAATGCCGAAAAAAGAAAACATGAACAGAGTTTACAAACTCCATAAAAATAAATAAATAAAACACAGAGTGACAAATTCAATTCAAAAATTGTTCTGGATCTTCTTAAGGTTTTCGCAAATTTCTAAATTCGTTACAGACTTTGACTGTGGAAAGGGTAGACCACTCTTTAAATAAAACAAGGGAAGCATAAAATCTTCTTATAGGCGCCAATTCCCATGATTGTTTTATGACGCAGACCCCTGAACCCTCAGGCTGGAGTCTGCACAGGATCTTTTAATTGTGGCCCCTTAGATTCTAACTGACTCTTTTTAGTTCCTCTCAGGAAACTATTCGCTCACCCTATCTGAGTATAATTCACAGGCCCTCCTGAGTTATTCCCACGTGATCATTCACTGGCCATCAACTCCATGTTCAACACCCAACTGACATTGGGAATTTTCTCTTTTCTTTTTAGGATACCATATTTCGCGATTTCAGAAATCCCTTGGTCGAGCACCTTACCTCTCGGAATTCTCCAGGGAGAACTCCCGAAACAACGAGGATCGTAGGATCCTACAGAAATTGCAAGGCAGATAAGGGTCGACGAACCATCTCCTTTGGTATCCAAAATCAATGTGAGCCATTGGTTTTGACCTTTTGGGGTCATCAGATCATTTCGAGAATTCGAGGTTCGAAAGTCTAAAGTGTAGGCCAAAATCCTTGGTTGATCAAATTCCTGAAACACGAAAGGAGTTTTCGTGTGTGAAGGCAAATAATGACAAGTTTGGATTTTTCGAAACTTCAGAGTTCGGGTTTTCGGGAGTCCTGATGAAAAAGAACGGGGAGCAGTGAAAGGAAAATCCCGAAGTTGCAAAGTGTAGTAGGACTGAGTGTGGACTTTTCGGGATTTCGGTGTTTCGGATTTCGGGACTCTGGAGACAAAGAGAGAGGTTTTTGCAACATCGCAACTCCCAAAAACGCGAAGAGCAAAAAGCCGAAATCTGTGTTAAGAAGGGTCCAACATTTGGTATTTTGAGGTTTGGAGGTCGAAGAGGTAAGGTGCTTGACCACGGGATTTCCAAAATCACGAAATCTAGTATCCCAAAAAGAAAAGAGAAAATTCCCAATGTCAGTTGGGTGTTGAACATGGAGTTCATGGCCAATGAATGATCACACGGGCATAACTCAGGAGGGCCTATGAATTATACTCAGATAGGGTGAGTGAATAGTTTCCCGAGAGGAACTAAAAAGAGTCAATCAAACTCTAAGGGGCCGCAGTTGAAATATCTTGTGCAGACTCCAGCCTGAGGGTTCAAGGGTCCGTGTCATTTTAGCATCTGATAAACAAGAGGGGTTTTCTAGATTTCCTTAACTTTCTGATGTAGATAGATTACTTCCAGTTTGTGTTTTATTTTCCAATACGTATATATGTGTATAATATATGAGTGCCCAGGTGATCCATAAGGATCTTTCTATTTTGTATTCCTCTTCAATTCTTAAATATATAAAAAAAGGAAGTCTCTTTTAAGATGCATGATTGTTTGGAATTAGCGATACATTTAAATGTTTCATTTCGGCACAAATTGACTCAACTCCGATTGCTCAAATTTAGATCTATTTAATACTTCAGTCTCAGAAATAAACCCATATCTATGTAGATTGGTCTTCTTCAAGCATTCAGAGTATCCTATAATTTCAACTTCAGATTAAGCCTATCCTGTAGATGGATCTATTCTCTTATACTCAAATCGTATTTAAATAAATTTTCCTAGTATTCCATATTTTCAAGAGGGACCGCTCTAGAATTTAGACTGTGATTGTAAATTTAATACCATGATAGATATCATTCATTGAAAGAATTATTTCGATTTAGAACAAGTAGATGCATAATATCAGTTACACACAAAACATCCAAGCACAGAGTAAGGAAAGGTTTACATATCTGAACCAACTTGCAGAAAAACAAAGGGAACAACCATGTTCCTTCCAACCATAGAACAGGGCAACCAAACTACTTTCCCAATTCACCCCCTTGCCTCACCATGAATCCATGAGGGCGAACTTGGAAAATCTTCTCTTCAACAATGTCCTACAGCTCCAACAATTTTTCCTCGCCTCACACTCAAGAAGTGTTCATAAAAACAAGTAAATCAAAAGTCTCCTTTCCCAGCATACTTGGCAGTGTCCTGCCTCCTCACATATGCTATTTATCCATTTCGCCCAGGTCTTTTTCCCTCCCTTGGGAATTTTCACAGCTTTCTAAATCCCTAATTTTCAAGGGATGCCAATGGACAAATCACTGATTTTCCACTTGTAATAATCATCCCAGAGGTAGTTCCAACATGTTCCCCACTCATGGAGTCATGGTCAGCTAAATTTAACATGGTCGTTCCATTTGTTCTCCTGCAATCAACATAAAATATTTTGTTTCCATACAAGTGTCATAGTCAAATAGTTAGTTTGGTCAAATCATGTCTCTCCCCAACAATCAAAATAATTAATTACTATTACCAAATTAGAAATTTGGAATTGCGATAAATGGCAAAATTTTTCCAAATTCGAATTTACTAAAAACGAAAATAAATTTCCACCAATTTTAAATTTCAAAAATATTTAATTTTTGGGGATATCACATCCTTTCCCCCTTCAGTAAAACACTTTCCTCAGTGTTTGTTCCCTTCTTGTAACAGGGTTGGATGAGATTTCCGCAAATCTCCCTCCAACTCCCAAGTGGCCTCCTCAGGACTAAAGTGCTTCCATTGCACCTTTACCTGAGTGACGACTCTGTTCCGAAGTATTATTTCTCTCTGGTATAGAATGCATAGGGGTTCCACCTGGAACTCACCTTCAGGTTCCACCTGCACCAAATTCCAATAAATGATATGAGTAGGGTCATGAATATACTTTTTCAACAAAGAAACATGAAATACATTATGAATTCTTAGATTAGTTGGAAGTGCAAGTTGGTGTGCTACAGGTCCAATTTGAGCTAGTATCTCGAAGGGCCCACAAAACCTGGGTTTCAGCTTGGCAGAATTCCCTAACTTCAACAAGATATTTCGGGCTTTGACCTTCAAATAAACATGATCTCCTACTTGAAATTCCAAGTGTCTTCTTTTCTAATCTGCATAGCTCTTATGTCTGTCATGTGCTTCTTTCAATTTCTGTTGTACCTTTCTTACCATGTTCTCCATTTGTTGGAACATATCTGGTCCAACCATGAGTCTGTCAGTCGGGTTATCCCAGCTAATTGGAATTGTACACTTTCTGCCATACAGTATTTCGAAAGGGCTTAACTTAGCCGAAGTTTGGTACCCATTGTTATATGCAAATTCTACCAAGTGTAGGTAGTCTTCCCACTTGCTTGGTTTTGTTCTTACGTACATGCGAAGCATATCCTCTATGATTTGGTTTATCCTTTCGGTCTATACATCCATTTGTGGATGATATCTTGTACTGAAATTTAAGTTAGTGTTTAGCCCTGCAAACAATTCCTTCCAAAAAGCGGATGTAAATTTTATGTCTTTATCTGAAATCACCATTTTAGGAACACCATGTAGTCTAAAAATTTCTTTCATGAATATTTCAGCAATGTTTATAGCTTTAAAAGTAGACTTTACAAGAATAAAGTGTTCATACTTACTGATTTTATCGATTACAACCATGATAAAATCATTCTGTTTCGAAGTTTTAGGCAAACCTGTTATAAAGTCCAGTGATATAGTCTCACATTTCCATTCTGGTACTGGTAATGGTTGTAATAGGTCGACTGGATGTTGGTGCTTGGCCTTAACCTGCTGACAATCTTGGCACCTAGCCAAGTATTTTGGTGTTTCGCCCTTCATACTAAGCCAGAAAAATAGTTTTCTAAGTGTTGTTATTGTTTTCTGGTAACCTAGATGGACATAATATGGTGTCTTATGCACTTCGTCCAAAATTGTTGATTTCAATTCGGCTGAATATGGTATATAAAGTCTGTTTTTGAGTTGTAATAGTCCTTTATTTTCGATGCTTCGATATGGTTTGTTAGAGTTGGCGGTCCTGTTTTGTAATTTTGTCATTATCTTAGTGTAATTTATGTCATTGATACCTGCTATCCTTATTCTTTGTTCCAGATCACTTTCTGCCCTGCTGATGTTTATCTCAAATAACCCATGGAATCTTATGCTTAAAGCATCTGCTACTTATTTTCCTTACCCTTGATATGTCTAACCTCGAAGTTGAATTCGCTCAAGAAGGCTATCCACATTTCTTGTCTTGCATTAAGATCTGGTTGGTTAAACAAATATTTCACCCCGCTATTATCTGTTAATAGTAGGAATTTTCTGCCCATTATATAGTGTTGCCACATTTTTAAGGCATGTATTACTGCTGCCAATTCTAAGTCATGAGTGACATAATTTCTCTCATGCTCTTTTAACTTTCGGGACTCGTAACAAATCACGTGCCCTTCCTGAGTTAGGACACCACCTAGTCCCTCTTTACTTGCATCAACACAAACTGTGAAGTCTTTATCTAGGTCTGCTACCTTCAAAATGGGTACTGATGTCAATAATTCTTTCAGTTTGTTAAAGTTGTCTTGACATTTTTGTGACTAGTTAAACTTGGTTCCTTTATTTTGTAGTGACGTGATAGGGTAGGATATCTTGGAAAACCCTTCTATAAACCTGCGGTAATATCTAGTGATTCCCATGAATGACCATATATCCACTACATCCTTAGGTACCGGCCATTCCATAATGGATTTTGTCTTTTCCGGGTCTACGGAAATGCCTTCTGCTGAAATTACATGTCCTAGATATTGTATTTCTTTCTGATAAAAGTCACACCTGTCAAATTTTGCGTATAGTTTGTGTTTACTCAATGTTTGCAGAACTATCCTTAAGTGTTCATTATGTTCTTCTTCCGTTCTTGAATAGACAAGAATGTCGTCGATAAATACTACTACGAACTTGTCTAAGTATTGACTGAAAATGTTGTTCATCAAGCACATAAATGTGGTTGGTGCGTTAGTGAGTCCGAAAGGTATGACTACAAACTCATAATGTTTGTATATTGTTTGAAAAGATGTTTTGTTTATGTCCTCATCCTTTATCCTAACTTGATGATAACCGGATCGTAAATCCAATTTTGAAAAGATCTTGGCCCCAACAACTTGATCGAATAGATCATTTATCCTAGGTAAGGGGTATTTGTTCTTAATGGTCATTTTGATCAGTTGTATATAATCGATACATAGTCTTAGAGTACCGTCTTTCTTTTTCACAAAGAGGACTGGCACTGCCCATGGAAAGACACTCGGTCTGATATACTCTTTGTCCAACAATTCCTATAATTTTATTTTCAATTCTGTCAGTTCTGGTAGACTCATTCGGTAGGGTTCTTTTGAGATAGGGGCTGATTCGGGTAGTAAGTCTATGGAGAAATCTATTTCCCTTCTAGGAGGTAATTCTAGTATCTCATCCAAAAACATGTCTCTAAATTCACGTAGGACAAAAAAGTCTTCTAACTTTGACTTATCTTCTTTTTCTAATAGATACGTCACTTGGATGGCATAAACCTGCCATCCCTTTCTAATAGTTTTCTTGAGTTGCATCACGGAAACTTGTCTAACTAATACATGTTTTGGTATGCCTTGTGTTGTTCTAATGGTGCCAAATTCATCTTTATAGCTAAGTATCTTTGTATAACAGTCTAGTACTACTTTGTGTTGTTCCAACCAATCCATCCCAATAATCATATCATAAGATCCTAGTGGTAGGATGTTCAGATTGGTCCTTATCTTCTGACCATATAAGCTGAACTCAAAATCAGAAAGAAAGTCAACTACTTTCCTTTTAGTACCTATTTCTAGTTATACAAGACATGATTTTGTGTGCTTCAGTCTCTTAAGTTTATTCGACTCTACTACATCAAGAGTAATATAACTTAACATAGATCTAAGGTCAATTAAAACAGAAATTCGAGTGTCATTGATTTTACCTTCGATTTCTACCACCGAGGACTAGTGGCCAGCTTGTCGACCATCTATGGTTGCATTTATCCGATGCAGGATTCTGCCCATGTCTCCCACTATCGAGGCTTCCTGCAAATTGTGAACAACAGTTCTCTTTGTTGAAATTAAATGTGGACAGTTCCTCCTTAGATGAGGCTCTCTGCATTCCCAACACTTTAATGGCTCGCAGGAGTTGTCCCCAAACTTCTTCGTTTCCAAGTTTACCGGTTTACCGCTACCTTGCGCACTCGAATGATTGGAGTGGAAATCCTTCATTGGGAAACTTTTTGTTGCACTTAGATAAGGAGTTGGTTGGTATCCCTTTATCCACTGGTTCATTCGATCTTGCTTCTTATCCTTCCAGGCCTTGGGAAACTCTACCTGCTGTTTATACTGGTCATATCACATTCGTGCTTTCCTGAATACCTCACTCAAGGATTTGGGGTTATCAAACTCAATTATGTCCCTGTAGGACTTTGGTAAACAACTTAAGAATCATTGGATTTTTACCTTATCCTCCCGGATGTATGGTACAAACCTTAGTAGTTCCAGAAATTTATTTATAAGGTCCTCCATCGTCATTTGTCCGAGTCGTAACTCGTAAAATTCTTTCGTCTTCCTTTCATAATAGCTTTCATAAAGTTATTGTTTCTTAAAATACTTCTTAAAGTCGGACCATTCCAACTATTTCTCCTTTAGGCCCTTGGCCAATTTTAGGTCCTGCCACCAAATGTTGGCTTTCCCCTTCAGATTGTAGATGGCCATTATGACCTTCATGTTGCTGGAATAGTTATAGATTTGGAAGTATTTTTTGATGTCCAACAACCACGCCTCAACTTCTTCTCTTGTCCTGGATTCTCCATCAAAGGTAGCTGGTTTAATCTTTTTAAATTCTCCTTCAAGGTGGTCTACCTGTTTTCTTTTTCTGTCTGGTATAGTTTTGTCCTTAGCTGAAGGTGCCCCTTCAGGCAAACTATCTCCTTTTTCTCTTTCCGGTCTAGAATTCGTGGAGCCCCTTTTGATGAATTCTTCATCATGGTTATCATCTTTTGGGATTTTCTTGGTTGCTATACTATGCAACAAGACTTCATTTATCTCTTGTTGTTCCTGTTGTGCTTTCTTCAGTTTTTCATTGTCGGCCTTGAAAACCTATAGTTCAACAATAATATTCCTCATTGTTTCCAACACCTCCATGGGTGAGCTTCCATCACTGTTTTGTCTTAGATTTCCAGGAGGTCCTTGCTACGGATTTCCTTCCATCCTGATTTCTGCACCCTCTTGTGCTTCCATAATTTACAAAAACAGAAAGGGATTTCCATTTGTAACCATAAGATTTATTAGTTTTACATACGTCAGGATGTAAACTAAGTATCTAGTGTGGCCCTGTTCTGGCCCAGTGTTGTAGCTTTTGCTCTGATACCATATGTAATGAACCTCAAATTCACCAAAAAAATAAAATATTTTTATGACATAACTCAATTTCGTTTAAGCTATAGAATTTAAGAGAAGGTAAGATACATTTCTGTCAATGATGACTTTATTACACCAGTCTAGTTTTACTTCAAATAGAAAATCTTATGTGGATAAATTCTTCCATAATTCTATCACTTTTTGTAATTAGGCAGTATCTAAACTTAGGTCTCATTCTTACACACCCGTAGCTTACACATCAAGCATAGTTAACTCGAAGGATCCCATCTTGTTCTCTACAGTTTATGCCATTAAACAACATTCTAATTACGAAATTTTGACTACTTAAAGGTGTATGACCTCATGGCAAGCAGAACTCTTAGGAAAAATCGAGCTAAAAATCTTCTTAATTAGTTTAATACTTTCATATACAATAATTTTTGTACTTATCATGCCTTGTACACAGTGAATTGTAATATGATTTGTTATTTCTATTCTACCTCTATCCCGGATGAATATCCTCCATCGTTTCTACCAGTCCATTCATTACAGTAAAAAAAAAATTCCTACTATATTCCTACAGTTTTGTGAAAAGAAAAACAGAGGTCAATCGGGTTTCAGCGATTACAAAATGTCGAATACAAAAGAAACAAAAGACCACGTTGTTTTCCAAATCATGAAATGCAGAAAGACTGTGGTCCCAACACTTCGGGGTTTCGGGGTTTAGGATTTCGTGATCTCAAATGCCAAATACCAACACACAACAACTCCCAAATTGCGAAAAAGTGAATGGAAAGTGGGACCAACACTTCAGGGTTTCGGGGTTCGGGATTTCATGAATTCAAATGCCAAACGCCAATCATACAACAACTCCTAAATTGTGAAAAGTGAAAGGAAAGTGGGACCAACACTTTGGGGCTTCGGGGTTCGGGATTTCGTGAATTCAAATTCCAAACGCCAACATACAACAACTCCCAAATTGCAAAAAGTGAAAGGAAAGTGGGACCAACACTTCGGGGTTTTGGGGTTTGGGATTTCGGGGTTTACGAACACACGACGCACAAACAAAATGAAACAAGAAAAACTAAAATGAGAAATGCGATAAGGGTGTGGGCCCAACAATTTTGGGTTTCAGTCTTTACTAACTCCCGATGCAAAAACAGTGCACAACATCAATGCCAACTCACAAAAACACAAAAAGGTATGGGGCCTAGCCAATATCAGGTTTTGGCGTTTGCAAGAACAAAGGAAATCCATGCAACTTGAACCAATAAAGTCCGAAATTCTAAAAAAAGAAAACATGAACAGAGTTTACAAACTCCGTAAAAATAAAAATAAAAAAACACAGACTGACAAATTCACTTCAAAAATTGTTCCCGATCTTCTTAAGGTTTTCGCAAATTTCTAAATTCATTACAGACTTTGACTGTGGAAAGGGTAGACTGCTCTTTAAATAAAACAAGGGAAGCATAAAATCTTCTGATAGGCGTCAATTCCCATGATTGTTTTAGCATCTGATAAACAAAAGGGGTTTTCTAGATTTCCTTAACTTTCTGATGTAGATAGATTACTTCCAGTTTGCGTTTTATTTTCCAATACGTAGATATGTGTATAATATATGAGTGCCCAGGTGATCCATAAGGTTCTTGCTATTTCGTATTCCTCTTCAATTCTTAAATATATAAAAAAAAGGAAGTCTCTTTTAAGATGCATGATTGTTTGGAATTAGCGATACATTTAAATGTTTCCTTTCAGCACAAATTGACTCAACTCCGATTGCTCAAATTTAGATCTATTTAATACTTCCGTCTCAGAAATAAACCCATATCTATGCAGATTGGTCTTCTTCAAGCATTCAGATTATCCTAGCATTTTAAATTCAGATTAAGCCTATCCTGTAGATGGATCTGCTCTCTTATACTCAAATTGTATTTAAATAAATTTTCCTAGTATTCCATATTTTCAGGAGGGACCGCTCCAGAATTTAGACTATGATAGTAAATTTAATACCACGATAGATATCATTCATTGAAATAATTATTTTGATTTAGAATAAGTAGATGCATAATATCAGTTACACACAAAACATCCAAGGACAAAGTAAGGAAAGGTTTACATATTTGAACCAGCTTGCGGAAAAACAAAGGGAACAACCACATTCTTCCCAACTATAGAACAGGGAAGCCAAACTACTTGCCCGATTCACCCCCTAGTCTGACCATGAATCCATGAGGGAGAACTTGGAAAAGCTTCTCTTCAGCAATGTCCTACAGCTCCAACAGTTTTTCCTTGCCTCACACTCAAGCAGTGTTCATAAAAACAAGTAAATCAAAAGTCTCCTTTCCCAGCATACTTGGCAGCGTCCTGCCTCCTCACATATTCTATTTATCCATTTTTCCTAGGTCTTTTTCCCTCCCTTGGGAATTTTCACAGATTTCTAAATCCCTGATTTTCAGGGGCTACCAATGGTCAAATCACTGATTTTCCACTTGTAATAATCAACCCAGAGGTAGTTCCAACATGTTCCCCATTCATGGAGTCATGGTCAGCTAAATTTAACATGGTTGTTCCATTAGTCCTCCTGTAATCAACATAAAATATTTTGTTTCCATGCAAGTGTCATAGTCAAATAGTTAGTTGGGTCAATTAAGGTCTCTCCCCAATAGTCAAAATAATTAATTACTATTACCAAATTCGAAATTCGAAATTTCCATAAATGGAAAAAAAATTCCAAATTCGAATTTACTAAAAACATAAATAAATTTCTAGCAATTTTAAATTTCAAAAATATTTTATTTTGGGGGATATCACACATACCAACTTGCACTTTGTGCCAATTTAAAAATTCATAATGTATTTCATGTTTCATTGTTAAAAAATTATGTTCATGACCCTACTCATATGATCGATTGGAACTTGCTACAGGTGGAACCAAAAGGCGAGTTCCAAGAGAAACCTCTATGCATTCTAGATAGGAGAGAAATAACACTTCAGAACAGAGCCGTCGCCTAGGTAAAAGTGCAATGGAAGCACTTTATCCCTGAGGAGTCCACTTGGGAGTTGGAGGGAGATTTGCAAAAATCTCATCCAATCGTATTCCAAGAAAGGAATGAACACTGAGAAAAGTGTTTTATTGAAGGGGGAAAGGATGTAACATCCTCAAAAATAAATTATTTTTGAATTTGAAATTTCTTAGGAAATTATTCCATTTTTGGTAAATTCGAAATTGGAATTTTTTTTTCCATTTATGGAAATTTTGAATTTATTTAATTCTAATTGATGATTATGATTGTTGGGCAGAGATTTCATTTGATCCAACTAACTATCTGACTATCACACTTTTATGAACCAAAATATTTTATAATTATTATTGAAGGACAAATGGAACAACCATGTTAAAAATCAGTTTACCATGACTCCATGAGTGGGGAACATGTTGGAACTACCTCAGGGTTGATTGTTACAAGTGGAAAATCCAGAATTTTCCATTGGCATCCTTTGAAAATCATGGATTTGGAAAGATGCGAAAATTCCCAAGGGGGAAAAGACCTAGGCACTTTTGCTTTTGGATATATAACATATGTGAGGAGGCAAGACATTGCCTAGTATGCTGGGGAAAACTATTGATCTCTTATTGTTATGAACATTGATTTCTGAGTGTGAGGCAAGGAGAAGTTGTTGAGACTAAAGGACTATTGTTGAGGTGGAGTTATGAGTTTTCCCTCATGGATTCATGGTCAGGATAGGGGGTGAATGGAATGAGTGACTTTGGATATTCCGTTCTAAGGTTGGGAGGAACATGGTTGTTGCCTTTGTTTTTCAGCGAACTGGTTCAGATATGTTCATCTACCCTTTTCTAGTTATATATATATTGTATTAAATGGTTGTCAGAATACATCTATATATTTATGGGTAAATTATTTCTGATGAATTTCCTTTTAATTAAGGGTCGCTTGGATGTAAATGACTGAAAGAGTATATCTAGCATAATGCTGGGTGATTTATGGATGAAATTTAAACTACGAATGGCTAGGAACAAACGTAGGATAAACCCCCTGCTAGTTTAAAGTTATACTTCGATTGAAAACTGCCTCTATACCTAAATTTCAAGTAGAATCATAATGGTGTGAGCATGCTGGAATGTTCCTAGTTAAATAATAAAGTCAGTCTGAATCTATTTTCGGATAATACAAATCCTATGTTTATATAAATGCAAGAATAGAAAGTTAGTATACGCACGTATCTTACTATAAAAAGAATACACAGTGTAATAACACTACCATTATATCGATGCATGAAGAAAATAAAGATTCGTATAGAATCATTTATATATATATATATATATATATAATATATATCTAATACCTATACAAGGGTGTGATGTTCTAACTCGACTTCGTCGAGATTAGATTTGAAGGAAAATTGTAGGTTAATTTCATTTATGCATGGCTGTAGAATTTTTTGTATTTCATACCCAACAGGTGTTAAACTATAATGGAAGACAAACAATCTCATTTATCCTAATAGGACTTTCGGAAAAATAAATAGGAACTAAAGGAATGAATCAAGTCTTTAAACAAGGATTTTGGAAATGAATTGTTAGAAGGGGGAAAAACCGATGAACTCAGTAAATAGAAATACGAAAACCCTTTTTCATGAATATTCACAGTTTGATAAGTTTGAAATATGATAATTGTATTAATGAGTAATAAATCATTCAGATAATATTGAAGTAAAGAAAACGATAGTTTTCTATTGACTACAATGAAGTTTTCTGAATACAATAATTAGGAAGGTAACAAAACAAAATTTTGGGAAAACATATTTCTGGAAGTATACAAGATGATATGCCTTCTTTATAAACAATATAGTCAACATATAGAACCATAATACAATTAATATTATATTTAAATTTGCTAACCCTGGTATTTTCAAATACAAGTATACAAGAGAAAGAATCCAGCGATAAAACCCTTGAAATTTGGTAACACAAATCCTTTCAGACCAAAATCAAAATGTGTCCAACCTCAAGCATTACTGTGTTCTCTTCCAACAAAGAGATATCGACATAAAAATAGGATTACCCTTAACCAACCGATACAAGAAATCGGGACAAAATTTCACATATTAATGAAAAACTGGAATGGAACTGTGGCCTTCATTCCTAGAACCAGGAAGGCTAAGTCTAAGAGTTATTGGGAATGGAACCCAAATACCTTTTGTGTGAAGGATAGGAACCAACATCTAGAATTATGCATAGTCGAAATATCTACAAATAATTATGATTTAAAATATTAGTAAAATATATGAAAGTAAAGTGAACGAAAATTTCAAAAAAATGATAAATGATAGCAACAGTGTATTCGAGAGCGGCACTCAACTTATGACATGAAGACTCGTGCCCTTTCCTTGTCTCATTCTTCTTGGATAGATGTCCAAGTTGAGGGGACGGTGGTCCAAGGACTTCCAAATGGGTACCCTTGCATCAACAGGGTCCCATCATTAGTTTTGGTACCAAAACATATAATCAATTGCTTACAAAATGAAATAATCAACAGTGATAACATTTAACATACAAATTGTATAAGATATGCCATGCGAGCAGGCCAAAGACATAGTGTGAATGTTACACACAGAACATAGGCTATATCTAAATGTTGAGTTTAAACCCTTCCTGACTGACTGTCTAAATTGCAGAGAGTACTCATAAATCAACAATAAATACAGAGTTAACCTTCTACTGAATCCAAATGGCGTATATTAACTGCAGACAACGATAATGACAAGAATCCCTACAAACTCAAACATTCTATGTTGTGGGGATTTTTAATAAACTGTCCGAAAAACACATGAGTCATATTTTTAATTGTACCAGACAGTAATGAATTATCCATTAAGGAAGCATTATATTCGTAAGGAACAACTAAGGGTCTGGTAAAAATTACAGAAGGGTGGATTCACCCTTTACAAAGAGAAAGAAAGAAATACAATATAATATGTTGTACACAGTGTGAACTTTCAACCACAGACTAAACCCCGATAGCCTCTCAAAGGTTCAACATCAGGTCTCGACACACATCAACAGAAAGACTGTGGTGAATAATGATAACAGGGAATAATGAAATCCTAAGTTTCAAACACACACGAGAACTAACACAGGTGTAACCCTTTGAAAGAGAATCAGAACAAGGGGAATGGGATGCCAAGACCTCTCAGGAATATTGTTATTGGATAAATCAGTAGGTGTGGAAACTAACTGATCTCCCTAGATCCACCTAGATCTAAAACAAAACACACCAGAACATGATGCTTTCGTTAAGTTTTAAATATTGAATTTACTAACTAAAGAGGGATAGGTGAAATACCATTTAAACATCGCTTCCTCTAGCCATCGCCATCCTAGCTCCGTTCCAACACTCATAGAATGATGATCCTGCAAAATAATGCAACCAACCAAAGTGATAGTAATAGCATAAACTCAATATAAACCTATGTATGTGATCAAGGAATCATACAATAAAACACAACAAGATTTATAGGAAAGAATCATATTACTATATCATATTAAATGTGAAAGAGAGATTACAACCATGGCTTTGATGTCATAAGGTCCCTTCCAACTATCCTTTGTTCCCCACACACTTCCACTGCAAGAATTCTGAGAGCATAGATCTGATAATATTCACAATCTGTCCTGACAAAATGGCTCATCTAGCCAAGCTAACAATCTCCAAAGCTCAATCCAATCCAAGCTAATCCCAAAAGCTACAAAGCTAAAATCTAATCTCATCCAAGCCAACTTTCTCCATGAGAGCTCCTCTCCTTTTATAAGCTAAAGAGGATAAGGTGAGGAGGTTAGGATGATCCCACCAAATCATAAAAGCGAGTAATATCCAAACCATTCGGATGCCACCTCACCATGGAAGTTTCTCCATCTAGAAGCATCGAGAAGATGCTCGTTTTTCCCACGTATGAGAATTATCACACCCTTCTTATAGAGAAACCTGCGAACCTCTCTCAACCCAACTATGATGCAACCTATGAGAATCAGGCATTCTCTCACCCTGGCCATAATGAAGCATGCAGAAATCATCTTTAATAGGGTTTTCATAAAGGAAAATGCAACTTCTTTTCTCAAGAAAAGTTCTTCTCCCTTCTTTCTTCAGGAACTTAGGCCACTGACCCCTCTCAAGACTACGGACAGGTTTACATCATTAACGGTCATAGGGATGACGAAAATAATGTGTAACAGAGAGCCCCCCAAAGTATGAAGTTAGAACATAGTGATAGCTGAAATACTTTATCGAGTGTGTGTAGGGAACAAGGAATACTCAGTCAGAAACCTTCAAACAAACAAGGAAATACAGTACAATAATATATCATCACTAAGGTAGGCATTCCCATACTCAGACTACAAATGACTCAAAGCATAAATTTCGACATGCGAAGATCCATGTCAAGTAAGACAGGTCATGGCCACCGAACATACACTGTGGATCCATGACATTATGACTCAAATCTGAACATAGCCACCAAAAATACACTGTGGATCTATTTGTTAAAGACTCAAATTTGAACATAGCCATGATACATACAATGTGGATCTATGCAACAATACAAACTGAATATAGTCCAACGCAACCTGAATCTATAAAAAAATATCCAGGGTCTTCATCCCCACGACTCTATAGTACGAATCTAACCATGTGAATACATGTGTCAAATCCGAACATGGTAGAAACCACTTGATTAACAGTCATTAGTGTATACCGTTAACAAGTGCGGGGGAAATCACCATTAATGTCAATGACTCCCAAGGTACACTAGTACAATCCAATGAATGTGAATGAATGAGCTGAGCTCGAACACTTGGCGGAATCTCATAATCAGGGGTCAATAATAAAAAAACCGTTGTCAAAAGTGAGGAAACCTACCATTGAGGCATGCAAGTTCCAAGGTACCAATTAGTTTCTAAGTCTAATTCCTGGATAATGAGTTGAAGTCGACAGGAAAAAAGTCGTCATAGGAGGGCCTTAATGTATCCCACATCAATGACATGAAACGGGTAACAAGATTTGAAGTAGATCAGAGTAACAAGTCATTCAGGATTGACTCAGGAATGGATGATGCAATAGAAGGCTTAAGGACTACATAAATGGCCGATGCAATAGAATACTTTTCGGGTTTAACTTCTCTTTGAACATTGACGAGACAACAACTGTCTTGGAAAAACTGACTCACCAACAGGGATCACAGACCAATTTGTAATCTTATAAAGGAGTATGATCAAGAGATAAGAAGATTTTCCAACCTAGATGCAAAGCGAGTGAAAGGGTGTGATGTTCAAAAGCGAATCTTCCATGAAATACATGTTTAGACACATTTCTTTCCTAATTTCCCCCCCACCATTTCTAGTGAGTACCTCTTTATCTTTACACAATCTTGAGGAGGATAACATATGCTTGTTGATGTAATCTCATCTGTCGGACGAGTCCGTCGAAGTATGTTTAACGAACCCTAAGAAGGAGTGGTTCGGTCCCATATGGGCCTTTCGATGTTTTTTTAATGAGTCCAAAGAAAGAAAAATCAGGGGTTTTTCATGTTTAGAGAGTCTGAAAAACACTTAAAGAGAACTCTCTCAGTTCCTTTTTCGTAAAGTAGTCTGATGAAACTGAAAAATAGATAAAATATCGCTCAACATACATTTTCTTCAAATAATTTAATGAGTGTGAACAGAACAAGATCACTCGACAATATTTTCATGTTTAGAGACTCTAAAAAGAGCTTAAGGGGAACTCCAGGGGGTTCCTTTTTCTTATAACCTTTACAAGTCTGAAAAAGTGATAAAAGTATACTCAGTTACAGTCTCATTGATTTACAAGCACAAGAAAGAACAAAGACTAAGCTCAGTAAGTTATTCTCATGGATTTTCGAGCATGAGAAAGAACAAAGACTAAGCTCGGGATTGTTTTCATTTTTACACAAGATTTAAAACAAAACAAAACTATGCTTGGACATGGTTTCATTTTTATGCAAGCTTGAACCAGAGGAAACTATGCTTGTAGGTAGGTGGTTTCAGTTTTAAACAAGCTTGAACCATAGAAAACTATGCTTGAGGTAGGTGGTTTCATTTTTAAACAAGCTTGAACCATAGAAACCTATGCTTGGACTTCCCAACGCATTACACAAGGATGGTTGGTACTTAGCCCCCAACTTAAGAACTAGCGACTATACTTCAGCATGAAGTCCAGATGCTAAAAGTATTTCTCCCCAAGCTTCATTTCATCCAACTGTGAAGGATAATGAAATGAAGCTTCAAATACTAGACGAATGACTTGACTCAAATAGAGAGGGGGAACAATATGTTTCATTTTTAAATGAGCTTGACACAGGAAAATAACTATGCTCGTGACTCTAGGTATAATCCCAAGACCACTGTTTCATTTTTAATGAGCTTGAAACAGAAATGGGAACTATGCTCATAACCTCTGTTTCATTTTTTTTAACGAGGTCGCCATAGAGACACAAAACTATCCTTGTAAATTGTTTCATTTTTTAATGAGCTTGAAATTAGAAAACCATATTCAAAGACCTTTGTTTCATTTTTTAACGAGGTTGACTCAGATACGTAAAAACTATCCTCGTCATTTCTCTTCTTGATCATGGATTCCAAGAGGACAATGCTCCGGAATGACACCATGTCAAGGGACAAAACTCAGTCATGGCTTCTAAGAGGTCTTCACTGGAAGGAAGAAACACACTCTGGAAGGAAACCATGTTCAGGGTCATGATAGGAGTAAAGATATTAGGCTCTAACAACCCTATCGAAGAGATCACCATGTCAACTACTGGATCTAAGTCATCAGAAGTTGAAGTCATGGGAGACAATGCCACATAATTGACATGTGGTAGAGGCGATACTGTCTTCATATAAGAACCATTTAGGGAGGCAATCTAGGTGGGGTCAATGAATGAAAGGTGATCAATAGTCACAACTCATCCATCATGATATAAAGATATTACACGAAAAAAAGTAGACACAATATATTTCATGGCATAGACATAATCTCGCCCAAGGAGTAAAGAGAAATCCAAGGGGTCTTGGACTGCCATGACATCAATAAAGACAATATTCCCTCCCAAAGTTACTGAAAACTGAGGAAGGGTCCCTAAAGGTTGACTGGTTCTTCTATTAAAATCTAACAAATTATGCGTAATCGGGGCAAGCTGAGGACAACCCAAAGCTTGCCAAGCAAAAGAGGACAAAATGCTAATGAACACACCTTCATCTATCAATGTCTGAGGAACGTCCCGACCACAAACTTGCACTGTAATCTAGAAAGGAATGTGAGAGGGAAGATGAGGTCAAATTAGCACACCCCAATTAAAAAGGATGGGATCATTACTTGGAGGGTGTTTTACGGGAGAAGGAGGAATACCACCCGACATGACAGAGTCTGTATCAATGAGAAAAACATGGGAAGTATCGGGTTTACTCTCTAGTAGGAGAGTAGGATCGACTGATGATGAGATCAGATCAACCACGTAGGTTTCATTCTCCAAGGGGAGAATAGGGTCGACAAGTGGAAATGGATCGACCACTTGGGTGACACTCTCTAACGGGAGAGTGGGATCGACCGAGGATGGGATCAGATAGAGCGCTTTAGTTTCACTCTCTGAGGGGAGAGCGGGATTGACCGAGGATGGTATCAGATCAACCACTTTGTCAACTGGTTCAATTAATGACATGACCAGATTGACGACATGATCAATCGGATTGACCGGTGATAGGTCCAGAGTGATCATTCCATCAACTATAGGGGGGTTGAGAGAAAACTTATGATAAGCAACTAGAAGTTGAGGCTGTGAAATAGTCATGTCTTCCAGTAATTTCAAGGCTTTGTCCATACGAGGGAAAAGGTGTGTTAGATGACTCCCTTTGCATAACATGCACGGGAACTTGACTCTACTTTTCTTCTTCCCAATGGTATCGTGACTAATTGACGAGAGATCATCAACATGTTTTTCAAAGGCTGATGACATGGGTTGGTCAGGGTGTGTAGACCATACTTCTATAACCTTGGATAGACCAGGGAAATCCTTAACAATATAGCTACTCCCAACACAATTAACAGTAATTGGTTGTTTTCCAACATGTTTTACAGTGGTTGGAGGTTTTGACCCTTGTTTATCTTTCTTCTTCTTAATATGTATTTTCTTCTTCTTCTTATTCACTGGGTTACTAGCTTCAGAACTTTCACTCGACGAAGAAGATGAAACAGAAGACGACCTTACAAGCGAAGAAGGTGAAGAAGACCTACCCGGTGAATAAGGTGAAGGATCAACATGAGGTTGATGCTCTTGGGGGGAAGTTTTTATGACCAAAGAACTTACTGCATTTGGGATTACCTGAGTGGAAAAAAACCATACCGGTAATCCAATTGTGAGACCTGGAAGGCTCAAAGTAGTAATGTGAGGAGGACCAATTTTTTCGTAAGAAGGAAAAACAAAGTTTCCCCTGGAGTAGAGGTTCCTTCATTGGTCATTTCGGGAACTGACACCATTAGAAAAAAAATCAAATCTAGAGTCCACTAGGGAGAACAAACAACACAAGATAAAAGTCTACTAAGCAAGCAAGAAAACAAAACCTTCTCACAATGAGCACACTAGTTGGTGATGAAATCCAACGTCACGATAACAATGTAAGAATGGGATGAGATAGAGCGGGTGGAAAAGTTACGTTGACAACTTTCTTAACAGAATTACACCCTGCTTCAATCTCCCACACATAATCGTGGGTATACCCTCCAAGGAGGCTGAGTGAGTTTGGCCAACGTCGATTCTAGGTACCGTGAAGACTTTCCCCTCCACAGTCACCTTGTGTAAAGACCCTAAAGATATAGGCCACTAAGGTTACCAATCACTACAGCAATGTCTGGGGAAACAATCGACAGTCCGATCCACATGCAAGGGCAGGGTATCTAGCCCAAAATCAACTTGAAATACTTCCACTCATCATTGTGGGTATACCTCTCAAGCGACCCCCATAATACACGTAATCTCTACACCAAGACCAACAAACAGGGGTGAGTAACTCTGCCAGTCTCAATGCGACCTCGTGATTGACCCTTATGTTAGAAGGGCTTCTTAGGACAAAATATAGTAAGTGGATTTAACTCTCCCTATCACACGATACTATGTTTGTTTGTAGCTTTGGAAAGTTAACTTTCACACCTATTCCAAAGCCCTACGACTAATCTAATGTAGGTTTGCTACGAGAAAAGATAAAAATGTGTAATCAATTTTTATAAGCGCTTTATTTTATGGTTGTTGTTACTCAAAAGAAAAATGGCGTTGACAATATGGTGTTTTGACATACTAAAAAATTATGCAAAGAGATGAAGATGCAATCTTTTCATTTCGATGAAATCTATGCTACGAGAAGGAGAAAACATTTATCATTCCTAGATGCACAATGTCCCAAAATCTTAAAACTCATCAATATCAATATTCTCAAGAAATGAGCAAAAAATAATGTACACCAATGCACGATTCATGCCCCCCCCAAGAATCATGCAATTCCACTACTTCAAATGCAAGGATGCCCCCAATCCAATATAAAGAAAGAAATTAAATTTTTTTGTTTCAAAAATTTCACTAAAAGTGCAATAATGAACTTTCTTAAAACAAAGAAACCCAAATTAAAAGTTTTTTTTTAAAGAGAACTATTTAGAAGTAATCTGATCTTTCCCTAAACAATTATAAAGAAAACACGGGCTTTGGAATTGAAAGACACTCAAAGAAAGAGACTAATCCTTCAAAATTAAACAAAGAAAAGATGGCTAAAAGAAACTCAAAGAATGTCAAGTAGACTGTAAATAGATCAATATAGGCTCCAAAAGTTCAATCCAGCTAATCAAAGAAAAACTGGGCATCAAAAGATAGGAAAGTCTAATTCCAAACAAAATTTTCAAATGGGTTCGTAGCCTAGCTATAGGGTGCAGTGTGAAAATCAGTAGAGTTCCCAAGCTGGACACAGGTAGGGTGCAAACATGTCGCACTGAATTACATAGTAGGGTGCGAAATTGAGGGTTTTTCGCAGGCTGTAGACCAGTACAGTGCGAGTGCTTGAAATCAAAGAGAATTTGGAAAAGGACAAAAGAGTATCAGTGAACTTTCAAATCCAGAGAGCCTGGATGGATCTCCCACTGACTTAGAAACCAGAAAACAAGCAATCAAAGCAAGGGAAACTAGACTAACTAGGAAATAATCTATTCCCCAGTACGGTCACCGATTTTGTTATTGGATAAATAGGTAGGTGTGGACACTAACTGATCTCCCTAGATCCACCTATATCTATAACTAAACACACCAGAACATGATGCTTTCCTTAAGTTTTAAATATTGAATTTACTAACTAAAGATGGATAGGTGAAATACCATTTAAATGTTGTTTCCTCTCGCCATCGCCATCCTAGCTCCATTCCAACACTCATACAATGATGACCCTTCAAAATAATGCAACCAACCAAAGTGATAGTAATAGCATAAACTCAATATAAACCTATGTATGTGATCAAGGAATCATACAATAAAACACAACAAGCTTTATAGGAAATAATCATATTACTGTATCATATTAAATGTGAAAGAGAGATTACAACCATGGCCTTGATGTCGTAAGGTCCCTTCCAAATTTCCTTCGTTCCCCACACACTTCCACTCCAATAATTCTAAGAGCATAGATCTGATAATATTCACAATCTATCTTGACAAAATGGCTCATCTAGCCAAGCTAACAATCTCCAAAGCTCAATCCAATCCAAGCTAATCCCAAAAGCTACAAAGCTAAAAGCTAATCTCATCCAAGACAACTTTCTCCATGAGATATCCTCTCCTTTTATAAGATGAATAGGATAAGGTGAGGAGGTTAGGATGATCCCACCAAATCATGAAAGCGAGTAAGATCCAAACCATTCGGATGCCATCTCACCATGGAAGTTTCTCCTTCTAGAAGCATCGAGAAGATGCTTGTTTTTCCCACGTATGAGCATTCTCTCACCTTGCTTATAGAGAAACCTGCAAACCTCTCGCAAACCATCTATGATGGAGCCTGCGAGAATCATGCATTCTCGCACCCTGGCCATAATGCAGCATGCAAAAATCATCATTAATAGGGTTTTCATAAAGGAAAATGCAACTTCTTTTCTTAGGAAAAGTTATTCTCCCTTCTTTCTTCAAAAACTCAGGCCACTGACCCCTCTGAATACTACAGATAGGTTTACATCATTAATGGTCATAAGGATGAAGAAAATAATGTGTAACAAATATGGAGAACAAAACCATAGTAAAAATCTACTAATCCATTAACAAGAATAACCCAGGGAAGTTACAAGGAATAAGGACAATGGGAGTTTCAATTAAAGAAAAATAAGATTTTAATCTGAGGGTCCTTCCACTGTAATAAAAGCTCAATCCTTCATTTAATAATCAGGCTAAAGTGGTAACATAAGCTTACCAGGGAGGCGAATAGCAACGACTGTTCCACTGGGTAACGTCCTCCAAATCGACAACCTTCATTGTTGAGAAAATAACACGCAGGGCCATTCATAGGGCTTATCAATGACAAGAGAAAACTAGCTTAACCCTAAGAGAAGCTCTTAGTATGCCATTTAAATGTTGAGGGTATAAAGGGTGGGATTCCCATGTGATGAGGCCGAGTTGGTGCGATTAGATTGGATGAAGGTTAAGATGAAATCCATCAAAACCCACACCCACAAGGCCTCCATTAATGGCAGGTGCAGAGCTCTAACTTCTTCTGACAAGTGAGCCATTCGTCCCATGTCAAGAAAAATGCATAGTTAGTTTAGTCCCTTCGTGACACAACCAGTTGGGGCACGTCCACTCCAACTGTTTCCTTACAGTTAACACATTATTCAAGTGAAGACTTCGTTGGAATATCGTTTAGTTAAGATGGAGTAAAACGAGGATTAGTGTGGGATTTCGTTACCCGAACTCTTTAGGCAAATGGTGACTGGAATATCACTAACCACGAATATCTCATAAAGGAACCCGCTTAATGATTTGGGATATACCAATGATGCCAATTATCATATATTAAGTCACTTATACTCTACTAAGGGGTACAACCCGACCCCCTTACTTTAATATGGTATATGATATTTATTCCAAGATCAAGTGAGATAGTCTTGCGCGCAAGCATAAAAAAATCATGTGTAAAGGAGAGATTAGGACTATAAGTCCTAAGTCAAAATTACTATATATATATATATATATATATTAGTGGTTTTGAGATCAAAGGGAATTGTAAGTTTAATGTTCCAAGTAAGTTAAACTGGTGTCGAATTGTCATCGTGTGGTATTTAGAACATAAGAATTATAACAAGAATGTAGATTTCCTCATCTTAACTCCTTCTTCAATGAGGGCATCATGGCTCTGATGCCTACTCCTTCGTTTGATATGAATCGTGTCCCCATGGGAGGTTGGAACCTCCCCCCTTTTGAATCTCATGCTAACTATGCTCTTCCAGGAGCCGGTGCTCAGATAGGTTCCTTTCCCACTTATTATGCACCACCCATGCATCTGTTGCCCACCATGTCAGTTCCTTCGAACATTTTTCCCATGATTGGCCCTCAGATGCCTCCGGGTATTTCATACGGAGAAAACCAATTTTACGGTTTGGGCTACCCTATTTATGAGACCACTTCACAAGGGGGAAACATATATCATCACTCGAATAATTCTTATCCGACCTCAGTCCCTTCGCAGTCCTCAATGTTGATGCCCGTCCAAACTTCTCCAGAACATTTTAGTGCAAGCTACCACCCTTCTGGGCAGGGACGAGGAGTACACCAGGATCCTTCCTGGCTTGCAATGTTTCAGAATGAATGTTTCCTCGGACCTTGGAATCAAATACCGCCATCTATTGCTATCCCAGTCACTGTCAGTCACACTGGTGCTCCATCCCCAACCTCTTCCAGTGATGTTGGAGATGGGTCAACATTTTCTACAAATTATGTCGACAGCTCACACCCAACCTTTGCCAATTATGGTGGGGGCACCATCCTTTTCACTCTGAATCATATTCATGTCACGTCTCCAGTCTCTATTCATCATTCAGGAGATGTCTCTCTTTCCCCTTCCAATTAAATCGAGAAGCCTAGATGTCTCAGACGTAAGCCTAAATTCCTTTGCAGGACTTGTGAAGGAAATCATCTTACTCATTTGTGTCTGGTTACTGCTGATATAGCAGAAGCGTGGGGCTCACCCAAGAGCCCTTCTATTTATAAGACATCCCTAGTTTCTCCTCACACTACTTCTCCTTTGATCACCTCAGTGGTCCCACCACCACAATCCCCTCCTAACATCGCCTCCTTTTTTGAAAGTGAAGCGCCTCCTACCCCCATTACTATGCATCCTCTTCAACCTAGAATTGAATAAGTTGCCACACCAGTGCAATCTCTGGTCAACCCTACTCTCCTTGAAGAGAGTGATGTCCCTCTTAGTCATGTCATCAACATTCCTAACCCTACTTCTAAACAAGAGAGATTTATTCTTCACCTAAATGCTCTCTCTCTAAGTCCTGACAAAGTTCCCTTTGATTGGGGCATACCATACCCCCACCTATGTCTTTTCTATTAAGAGACATTATTCGAACCATCACAAAAACTGTATCCTCCATCAACACTTTCTCCTCCTCGACTTGGAGAACTTTGATTTTTCCCAAGCTTTTTTCAGCGATCCATGAGATACTGACTTTCCGTAGAAGACCAATATGGGAGCCTTAGCCTCCCCCTTTACATGTTGATTAAGACACCAAAAACGAGTCTTAGTTAATCTCTTTTCTGACTCATCTAAAAACTGAAAATATTTCTGAGTGATTTGTCTCTTTCACACTCGTTAAACTGGATTTGAAAGGTCATGACTCTTAGTTAAGTTATTTTCGGACTCGTTATAAAAAATGGTAAATATTGCCGAGTGAACTTGTCTTTTTCACACCCCTAAATTGGATTCAAAAAGACGTCTATTTGGCACACGTTTACCCCTTTTTCACACCAAATAGACTACAAGACATAAAAAATGATTTTTTTGGCATTAAGTTGTGATTGCATCTCATGCCCTCACTTGCAGTATTGAGCCTTTAGCTGGTTCTCACTTTGCGTTATAAACCATTTCCTAAGAAGTTTTGCACCCTCAACCAAGAAGAGCCTTGTTTATATCCTTCGCAATTTGACACCCTATACCCTGGAGGAAACATCACCCCGAGTGTCCATCTCCCGCATGCATTTCCTTGCATTAAGCATAGGTACGTTCCACTGTTGGAACTAGTTTTTATTACTTGTGACACTCGTTTCCTCCTCTTTATCATAGCATTCATTTGTTATGAAAAAACAAAAAAAGATGGAAGAGGAGGGAGTACTATATTATAATTGGCAGCATTCGTGTCGCCTTTGAATAGAGAAAAAAATTATTGAGTCCTTGTGTCATCATAATTTTGGGTTTTAGCATGGCCTTAGGAAGCTAATCTCATTACAGATTTTTCTCTACCGAATGGTTACTCTTCCAGTCCCTATAGAGAACATTATTAATGCCTCCTGCATCTAATAGTCACATCATCGAGTATATACTGTTAGATTCCACCACATGTCTCATGCTCTTGTTCAAAGGAAGTCTCACAACCTGCGTTGGCCACTCCTCATAAATATTGACTTGGCATGTCGGTCATACCCTCAGTTTGTCTCAAAATCACATGATACTACAGTCTTACTATGCACCCTGGCCCTACTTGCATCATCGGTAGGTCACCTTGAACCCAACAATCAACATTTCATCATTGGTCATTGACTGGGTGGTTTCCGTTGTGTTCGATGCCAAGACATATATTAACACTTTGGTATTCGTGCAGTGTCTTGGATTCCATTAGCCTTATCGATGGTTTCCTCGACTTTGTTAGCAGTTTTCATCATTGGCTGTTATTCAGAGGGTATTTTTTATGTACCGCTTGCATTTGATACACATGAAAGATACACAGGTTCATTGGTTCATGAACATGTTCTTCGTTCTATCTCCAGCAAATCATGAAGTTCCTTCTTTGTTCCTCGTGCTGACTGATGAGAGATGCCTTAATGATCTCCTTTCAACGGGTCTCTTTCCATCGAATTCATCTCATCTATTCTGGATATGGGACATAGAGTTTTATGAGTACCTTGAGGCATGCAATCATTAGTGGCAGGCTCTCTCGCCATTGACAGACGGGAATACATCAATGTCTCTTGATCAATGGACTTCTCAAGTGTTCAACACTGAATCCTTTATTCACACTTGTAGGAATGTACTTGGTGCCTTGATACCTACTTTCATTATTGGTAGGTTGTCTCACGTTTGTTAACGATATACCTCAATGATCGGTAATCAAACGATGTATCATTTTGTTCGACCTCAACTCCTATATTCACATGATGTAGAATTGCACCCTTGGCGAATAGTGTAGAATACTTGAATACATCACTATGTGGCCACATCTTTCCTAAGATGTCGCTTCCCTTTCATTGGACCAACACCTGTTAAAATTTAGTGATAATGGGAGATCAAATTGTACTCCATGGTATATAGATATCTTCAAATTGATTTTGAGACTGGTTTCACTGGGCCTTGTTTGTGACTATGACATCCTTTGGCATATAACTGCAATTGTATATCCCTATTCATGGCCACAGACACTTATTTGTTATATTTTCCGCATGGATCTACATTGTATTCTTGGCAACCATCCATGCAAAGTTAGTACAGAATGTAATGAGAAATCGAGTTCGTCCAACTGGTTCTCTACCACTCCACTCTTGGGTTATTTATAATGTATTTTGGCCATCGCAAATACTCCTTTGATCTCACACATTAGGGGGCATATGTTATAGAAATATTTTCCTCACCATTGTTATCTTGCACAGAGGGCCTTTTTCCATTTCCCTATGCAGACTTATCATCCCTTTTTGATAAATCCAGAGATAAATTAAAACAAATTCCACATATACACGCTCTATCAACTATACAACAAGCATATACGAAAGATGTTCCACTATAGCCCATGTACATCGATATTTGTGCCAGAAAATAAAAAAAATGGAGTCGGGTTTCCATGTCACGACAAGAGATCTCTGATCCTTGGACTTCCATATATTATAAATGTTCTGACTCGGCCCTTCAGTTACATTTTGAAGGCTATAAGAGCATAATTTTGAGCTATGGAAAATAGGAGAAAACATTCAACTTTGAGAGAAAAGTTACTATGGAGAAATTACTTCATATTGAGTCTGTATCCCTTTGTCCCTCAATTATGAACACAATGTTCAACCCCCAAGATCTTTCCCTATTGTTGAGAGAACCTCATTGTCACTCTATTTTGAGCTTGCCCTTGGTGGAGGATTGAAGGTGGAGACCCAGTTGGAAGGAACTTGGTTCTTTGGTTTCGAACTATGACGACACGGAAGTCTGTAATGTTGACACTTCTTTTGATCAATTATTAATAGAAATACTCCTTTCCTGTCCTATTGGTATCATGCAAATATATGATTATTATCCAAGGGCATGTTTGTAAGGTTTATTAATGGATTATGTTATCTGATGTGATAACCCCTTTACATTATCACTATATACTTTCTTTTCTTGTTTGTTGAGAACTTATTGTAGGTACAAAGCTTTGGGTCGAAGGCCTCAATGGTGGAACATCATCAAACGTTGGATCGAGGTAGGCCTCCTTTTTATCTTACACATTAGTTTATATAGCATACAATGGAATTGAGTTGATTTATGTAGTCATACCTGTCTATTGTGGTTTACCCTTGGCCATAGAGAGTTTTTCCCTCGTAACAATGTCAACATACGTGCAAAGGTTAGGATTTTGATGCCTCAAACCTTGCATGATGTCATCCAGAAGGTCCTCATAGTAGAGGAGGATCTTATCAGTGGGGGTCAGAGAAGGTGATGCAGGCACGCCACACAGGGCACGTCCGCTCATAGGACCTTCTCTTGTTACTCGGCCCGAAGAACTGAAAATCTCTTCTAATTCCCTATCGGGAATTTTCCACTCCCACAGCAAATCTCCAAATGACCTCCCCTTAATGATCGGGAAATCAACACTGCCCTCTTTTCTTTGTGATCGAGGTTCTCGTTATTGGGGTCTTGACACCATGGATGTTCTGGCAACTTGGATCACCGATCCCCGATCTCCGATGCGCTCCTTTGTTGCCGTAGCCCCGCCTGGCTAAGCCTTCAGTCCATGCGACCATTCTCTATAAGACCTCAGCCTTATATCCCTTCCGTCGGGGTTTTGGACTTCAAAAATCCCGATGCGCTTCCAATATTCATTATCCCTCTAGGATAAGCACTTGATCCATGTGAACTCTCCTTATACGACTACAGCTATAACTCCCATCGAGGTTTCGAGCATTCCCATGTCAAAATACACACATCCTCAGGACTCGCGATTTCTCGAATCCCGACGCACCTTTTTCGTGATATCCCTCCTAACTATAGGTCTTGGCCAATATGACCATTAACCCGTGACCATAGTCTTATCCCCGTCGGGGCTACGGGATTTCAAATGCTGCAAAAAAATTACCCGTGGGGTTCCCAATTTCTCGAACCCCGAATCTCTGTCAGGCTGACAACTGGCTTCCACTACGACGCTTCCCTCCTTCTTGACGTGCTGACAGCTGGTCGCACGACTACACCTTCCTCCTCTTCGGAGTTTTGCAGTTCACGAAACCAAAGTGCATAAACACTTTTTCACTGGGATCCCCGATATCCCGATGTCCCCAAACACCGATGGATGACTTCTTGCCAGGACTTTCCCCGATGACGCTGATTTCTTCCACGTGTCCTTTCTGATGAACGGTCCCAATTTCTCCGGGGTTTCGGGACTTGTAATGTCTCAAATTCCTTGTCCTCAGGAACTCTGATTCCCCTATTTCCCGACTCTCTCCAGATTCCTGTCACCTGTCCTCCCGAACGGACGATTCAGATTATGTCAGGTTTTTCACTATGAACTTCCCCGACCTTCTGTCTATGGAACTTCTGACTTCCCGAACTCCTGACGCCTCGATCTTCGCCACGTGTCCAACTGTCAGACGACTCCGATCTTCCCGGGACTTCGGGGTTTCAAATGTCGAAAAATATTCGACCACGGGATTTCTGATCCTTCGAGTCCCGATGGTAACCCTCGTGCAACTTCTATCAGATCCAACGGCTGACGAGTAACTGATACATGATCCAACGGCTCACGATTCCTGGAGATTAAATCCCAACACGACCATAACCTCTTTTCTTATTTGGTAGATCCAACGGCTTACGGGTTTTTTCAATCTCCTCTGCAAGATCCTAACCGTCCACCTTCCTCTTGGATATGTTCTACAAGTGAATCCAATATTTCTCTATGAAAACTGGTCCTTCTTGCATGTAACTTTGTTGCGCCTATTCAATCCACTCTATGCACAGACTCTCTGTGCTTCTTCTTGACGAACTTGAAAGCCTTATCCCTCCTGAGCTTTCTCACACTTCTGGGTCTCCACGAAGACTCTTGCACGCACTCCTTGCGGTAATTTCTCGAACACTTCTAAGTGTTGAGTTCTTTCGACTCTGCATACACCTGCAGCAATGATCCTTCAATACTTCGCTCAGGTTCTCATCTAAGACTCTCCTTAGCCTGCACACTCCTTGCATGACTAGTGTTACTCAATCTCACTTCTGAGAACAAGAGTTAAACTATCTAAGTCTTTTGTCATCGCACTCCTTGCGGACGACTTCAACTGCACTCCTTGCAGGAATCCTTGCTCAGATAGAGAAACAATTGAAACTTGTTCCTTCTACTTCCTCTCAGACTTCAATCTCAACACATGAAATCATATATATATAGCAAATGCATGACAGGAAGTAAATATTCATGAACATATCATTCAACACACACACACAGAGAACAAACACAACTCCATGAATTTGAATTAAACTCTTCTATTAATCCAAATGACTATACATGGGTGTTCTTCTACACAGTTCTCTACATCTCTTCTCTATGCTCTACATTCTTCTAATTCTTCCTTCCCCTATGTTACAATGCACAATGGGGGTGTCTATATCAATTCTCCCTCTTTCTTCTAGAACTGTCTAATCTAATATTCAATTCTACCTACTTACATTTACTACTATAAATGCCTCTGTCTACTTTAGACGAGAGCGGGGCGCTCAAGATCTGATTACATTATACCTAGGTGCCTTAGTTAAATGGTCTCATTTATGTTTGGCGTATCAACTTCAAGGGAAAATTTAAAAATTTGTGCTAGCGTGTGCCCAACTATCCTTTGTCTTCTACGCTGGCTTGATTGTCTCAGGAGATGCTCCTGCATCATACTCCCTCACTTGAAAATTTTGCATGGGATCCTTCCCATGAGCTCCTGCACGGTATGTCCATGCTTCAAAATATCTGCTTCAGTCTCCCAGCTGGCATATTCAATTGGATGGCCCTTCCACTTGACCAAATATTGAAATATTCTTTCCTTCTCGTTGTCTTACCCACTCGGTTATCTAGTATCTGTTCCATCTGTGGATTTTCTGCAACTGGCATCTGCTTCTGCCACTGGACCTCTGGTTGTTCATCACTTGCAGTCTCTGTTTCCCCAGCTCTATATGGGTATAAATCTGAGACATTGAATATCGGAGAAATTCCGATCTCATTGGGTAACTCAATCTCATAAGCATTTTCTCCCATCTTCTTCAAGACCTTGCACGGTCCGATTTTCTTCATTTTCAATTTATTGTATGTTCCTTTCGGGAACCTTTCCTTTTTCAAATGTGCCAGAACTATATCACCAACTTCAAACTGAAGTTGTCTTCTATGCTGATTGGCTTTGCGCTTGTATTCCTGGTTTGATTTTAGCAGTTGCTCCTTAACCTGGCTGTGAAGTTCCTTCATCGCTTCAGCGAATTCTTCTGCACTAGCGCTGCTAGTAGCAGTCTTCTCTAAATCCCTCAGTTCAAAAAATCCCCTCGGCTGCATCCCATAGACAACCTGAAATGGACTTTTTCCTGTGCTCCGATTTACTGAGTCATTGTATGCAAACTCTGCCTGGGGTAATATATTGTCCCAACTACTATGGTGCTCTGTCACCAAGCTTCTCAACAAGTCTCCCAGACTTCTGTTCACCACTTCTGTTTGTCCATCCGTCTGAGGATGACAAGCTGAACTAAACAACAAGTTAGTCCCCAGCTTCTTCCATAACGTCCTCCAAAAGTTTCTGAAGAACTTTGTGTCTCTGTCCGAAACTATGCTTTTCAACAATCCATGAAGTCGAATGACCTCCTTGAAGAACAGATTTGCGATGTGAGTCGCATCACTAGTCTTATGGCATGGGATAAAATGTGCCATCTTGGAAAACCTATCCACTACCACAAAGATGGAGTCAACACCCCTTTGTGTCTTTGGTAACCCCAATACAAAATCCATACTTATCACTTCCCACGGCTTGTCTGGTATGGGCAATGGCTGATAAAATCCCGCATTTTGTTTCCTTCCTTTTGAATGATGGAAAATCCTGCATCTGTCTACAAACTGCTTGACCTCTGACCGCATCCCTGGCCAAAAGTATGACTCGCTCATCTTTTCAAATGTCTTTTCATGACTGAAGTGTCTGGCCAATCCTCCGCTGTGCTTCTCCTTTAACAGATTATCCCTCATGGAGCAATTTGGAATACACAACTAATTTCCTCTGAACAATAATCAATCTTGGATCATATAGTCTGTCCAAGGGCTTATGTCTCTGAGAAATGGATTCTCATCTGCTTCATACGCTTCCTTAAAATCCTGGTCATCCGCATACATGTCTCTGAGATCATCAAAGCCTAACGGCCGGACTTTGAACTCCTACAACAACAAACACTTCCTTCTCAAAGCATCAACAAATTTGTTAGCAGTACCAGAAATATGTTTTATCACAAAAGTGAAATTTTGCATGTATTCAACCCACTTAACATGTCTCTGATTCAACTTTTCCTATTGAGTCACAAACTGCAATGCATGGTTGTCACTATATAAAATAAATTCCTTTGGAATCAAATAGTGCCTCCATTTTTTCAATGCCTGGATGATGGCATAGAATTCTTTATCATACATGGAATACTTTTCCTTTGCCTCATTCAACTTGTTGCTGAAATATGCAATTGGTCTGTCTTCCTGACTCAAGACCGCTCCTATGGAAAACCCGCTTGCATCACATTTCACCTGAAATGTCTTCAGGAAATCCAGAAACACCAGAACCAGTTGTTCCGTGATCTTCCGTTTCAACAGTTTTAAACTTTTCTCAGCCTTATCAATATAGTGAAAAGGTTTATGTATTTTCTTGATTGTATCCTTCATCGCTGCGCTAATTCCACTGAAATTCCTGATGAATTTTCGGTAGAAACTAGCCAAGCCATGAAAACTCCTCACCTCAAATACATTCCTTGGTGATGGCCAATTCTTGATCACTTCTACCTTATCCGGATCCATCCTCAACTCATTTGTGGATATAAAAAAACCTAGATAAACGAGTTCTGTCTTCATAAATGAGGACTTCTTTATGTTTATCAACAACTTCTCCTACCGTAGCTTCTTCATCACAATGGCCAAATGCTTCATATGCTCAGCCTTTGTCTTGCTGAAAACCAATATGTCATCCAGATACACAATGACAAATTTCCTGATGAATTCCCTCAGGACTTCATTCATTAACCTCATAAAGGTACTTGGTGCATTCGTCAAACCAAACAGCATAACAAGCCATTCATACAAACCTTCATTTGTCTTGAATGTTGTTTTCCATTCATCACCTTCTCTCATGCGAATCTGGTGATATCCACTCTTCAAATCTATCTTTGAAAAAAAAATTGCTCCACTTAAGCAATCCATCAGATCATCCATTGTTGGCAATGGGAATCTATACCTGATAGTTATCTTGTTAATGGCTCTTGAATCAATGCACATCCTCCAGCCTTCGTCTTTCTTCGGACTGAGTACTGTTGGAACAGAACACGAGCTCAAGCTTTCCTTGACCAATCCTTTGTCCAATAACTCCTGGACTTGCTTCTTAACCTCTCCATTCTCTTGCGGCGTCAATCTATACGCGACTTTGTTTGGAAAACTGGCTCCTGGTATGAGATCTATATGATGGCTCACACTCCTTATCGGTGGCAACGAACGAGGTAATTCGTCCACTACAATATCAGCGAACTCTTCCAGCAGTCCCTAAACTTCTTCTGGCAAATCATCAACTCTTGTGCTAGTCAGAACAATTCTCGGTTTTTTGACCACAAAGAATTGTGGATCCTCCTTCTTCTTAACTTCTGTAAGGAGTTCCTTCCCACTCATGAGAAGTACTGTATTGCTTACTTCCGGCTTCACCTCTTTATCCTCAATTGGATGAAACATATGGGTTCTCCCATTCTTCTCTAGGGTGTATGTGTTCATCCTCCCATCATGAATCACATTTCTATCGTATTTCCATGGTCTACCCAACAATAGATGACAAACATCCATAGGAATAACATCACATAAAATCTTGTCATTATATCCTCCTATATTAATGTCAACTAAGCACTGTTTAGTGACATTTACCTGATGTCCCTTCTGTATCCATGAAAATTTGTATGGACTCGGGTGATCGGTTGTCTGCAGCTCCAAATTTTCTACCATCTCAGTCGAAACGAGATTATCTATTCTTCCACTGTCCACAATGACCTTGCACACTCTATCCTTGGTCTTGCAAGCAGTCCTAAAAAGATTGTTCCTCTGCGTTGAATTCCCCATCTCCTTCTCTGGCGTCAAAAGGACTTTCCACATCACCAACGATCTTCCACCTTTAGCGTATTTAGCCTCAACATCTCGCCTCTATGCCTCGGCGATGTGAGTCTCTCCAGTTTCTTTCTTTTTCTCTGGACATTCGAACGACCTGTGCCCATTCTTCCCACATGTGAAACATGTGATTACTCCACCTCTTCCTCTTCCTCTACCTCTAGTACAAGGAAACCTATCATTATCAACATATACTCCTCTTTGCTCAATATGTTGTTCTCTTTGCTCAGCATATTGCCCTCACTGCGAGCTTCCACCTCTCTCTGTCCAAGTATGAGGTTTTTTCTAGTCGTCTCTGGGCTTCTGGGTTCTTTCCTGGGCAATTGTCTTGACTCTTTGTTGACTTCTTCCTTGGCCTCTTTGACTCTGCTTTCGGCTCAACTTCTCCTCAGCTTTCAGAGCCATTTGGTAAGCATCCTCCACCGTTTGGATGGTTGCTATACTTATTTCATCCTGAATCTCATATCTCAGGCCATTCATATACCTGGCCACTTTTTCGTCATTGCTTTCGTGATGACCTGCCCTGATATTCAGACTATAAAATTCCTTAGTATACTCCTTTACTGTGATCTGCTTCTGTCTCAAGTTATGCATCCTCCTGAAAAGAGAAATTTGATAATCCCTGGGAATGAATTTCGCCTTCATCTTTGCAATCATCCTGTCCCAGCTCTTAATTTCTGCTTTCCTTGGCAACGCCTGTCAGCTTGTAGTTCATCCCACCACAAGGCTCCATGTACTTTTAATCTTGTGATGGCATGCCTGACCTTCTTATATTCTTCAATATCTTCATAGTCTATGTAATTGTCTAGAGCTCTAATCCAATCTAGAAGCTCTTCCCCATCCAAATTTCCCTCATAAACTGGAATGTCCATTTTTACCTTTGTACTCATTCTTGCAACAACTTTAAGTAATCGTTCACTCGTTGCATATTCTGCTGGTTTTTCTTCTCCTCCATGTCCAACATCATCTTCATTTTCGGATTCACTGATATCTCCTACATCAGCTTTGCGCTTTTCTCTTATCTCCATGTCCTCCATTCTGGAACGAAGATTTCACATTTCTCTCTCCATGTTTGGATTCTTCACTTGCCTACCTCTTTCCCTGGACATTTCCCTCTCCTCCTCTGGATCAGTTGATTGTCTACCCCTTCTCCTTGGCGGCATGGTGAATTCTCATTTTTTTCTGCTATAGAAAGCAAAGAATATTTTCTAAGCTCTGATACCACTTGACGCAGGCGTGCCACCCAGGGCACGTCCACTCACAGGACCTTTTCTTCTTACTCGGCCCGAAGAACTAAAAATATCTTCTAATTCCCTATCGAGAATTTTCCACACCCACAACAACTCTCCAAATGACCTCCCCTTAATGATCGGGAAATCAACGCTGCCCTCTTTTCTTTTTGATTGGGGTTCCCGTTATCAGGGTCTTGACACCAGTGATGTTCTGTCAACTTGGATCACTGATCCCCGATCTTTGATGCACTCCTTTGTTGCCTTAACCCTGCTTGGGTAAGCCTTCAGTCCACACGACCATTCTCTATAAGGCCTTAGCCTTATATCCCTTCTGTCGGGGTTTTGGACTTCAAAAATCCTGATGCGCTTCCAATCTCCGTTAGCCCTCTAGGCTAAGCGCATGATCCATGTGACCTCTCCTTATACGACCACAGCTATAACTCCCATCGGGGTTTCGAGCATTCCCATGTCGACACATCCTCAGGACTGGCGATTTCTCGAATCCCGACACACCTTTTTCGCGATAGCCCTCCTGACTATAGCTCTTGGCCCATATGACCGTTAACCCGTGACCATAGTCTTATCCCTGTTGGGGCTATGGAATTTCAAATGCTACAAAACAATTACCCGTGGGGTTCCCGATTTCTCGAACCCTGAATCTCTGTCAGGTTGACAACTGGCTTCCACTACGACGCTTCCCTCCTTCCTGACATGCTGACAGTTCGCCGCACAGCTACACCTTCCTCCTCGTCGGGGTTTCACGGTTCACAAAACCAAATTTCATAAACACTTTGTCACTGGGATCCTCGATATCCCGATGGCCCCAAACACCGATGGATGACTTGTTGCCAGGACTTTCCCCGATGACGCTGATTTCTTCCACGCGTCCTTTCTGATGAATGGTCCCGATTTCTCTGGGGTTTCGGGACTTGTAATGTCTCAACTTCCTTGTCCTCAGGAAATCCTATTCCCCGATTTCTTGACTCTCTCCATATTCCTGACACCTGTCCTCCCGAACGGACGATTCAGATTATGACAGGTTTTTCACTATGAACTTCCCCGACCTTCTGTCTATGGAACTTATGACTTCCTGAACTCCTGACGCCTCGATCTCCGCCACGTGTCCAACTATCGGACGACTCCGATCTTCTTGGGACTTCGGGGTTTCAAATGTCGAAAAATATTCGACCACGGGATTTTCGATCCTTCGAGTCCCAATGGTAACCCTTGTGCAACTTCTGTCAGATCCAATGGCTGACGAGTAGCTGATCCATGATCCAACGACTCACGATTCCTGGAGCTTAACTCCCAACACGACCATAACCTCTTTGCTTCTTTGGTAGATCCAACGGCTGACGGGTTTTGTCAATCTCCTTTGCAAGATCCTAACCTTCCACCTTCCTCTTGGATATCTTCTACGAGTGAACCCAGTATTTCTCTATGAAAACTGGTCCTTCTTGCACGTAACTTTGTAGCGCCTATTCAATCCACTCTATGCACAGACTCTCTGCGCTTCTTCTTGATGAACTTGAAATCCTTATCCCTCCTGAGCTTTCTCACACTTCTGGGTCTCCACGGAGACTCTTGCACGCACTCCTTGCGGCAATTTCTCGAACACTTCCAAGTGTTGAGTTCGTTTGACTCTGTGTACACCTGCAACAACAGTCCTTCAATACTTCGCTCAGGTTCTCATCTGATACTCTCCTTAGCCTGCACACTCCTTGCACGGCTAGTGTTACTCAATCTCACTTCTGATAACGAGAGTTAAACTATCTGAGCCTTTTGTCAACGCACTCCTTGCGGACGACTTCAACTGCACTCCTTGAAGGAATCCTTGCTTAGATAGAGAAACAATTGAAACTCGTTCCCTCTACTTCCTCTCAAACTTCAATCTCAACACATGAAATCATATATATATATAGAAAATGCATGACAAGAAGTAAATATTCATGAACATATCATTCAACACACACACACAGAGAACAAACACAACTCCATGAATTTGAATTAAACTCTTCTATTAATCCAAATGACTATACATGGGTGTTCTTCTACACAATTCTCTGCTTCTCTTCTCTATGCTCTAGATTCTTCTAATTCTTCATTCCCCTATGTTACAATGCACAATGAGGGTGTCTATATCTGTTCTCCCTCTTTCTTCTAGAACTGTCTAATCTAATATTCAATTCTACCTACTTACATTTACTACTATAAATGTCTCTGTCTACTTCAGAAGAGAGCGGGGCACTCAAGGTATGATTACATTATACCAAGGCGCCTTAATTAAATGGTCTCATTTATGTTTGGCGCATCAACTTCAAGGGAAAATTTTAAAATTTGTGTTGGTGCGTGCCCAACTATCCTTTGTCTTCTGCGCTGGCTCGCTTGTCTCGGGAGATGCTTCTGCATCAGCAGGACTCCAGCGAGACCAATAGGGAAAGTGTCATCTGGTGCATAGTAGCATCAGAAACCATATAGACATACACCAAGATATTGTGTCTTCCATAGAGGATCCACGTTCACTACACCTTGGTGACCAACACCTTAGCAACAGACTCCTTACCGAGGACCACAACATCAACAAAAGCGTTGACTGCAACAACAATAGTTTATTCCTATTCAGCAGAATAGACTAGGATTCCAGGCTGGTGGGCCATCAGATTCTACTTCTAGTAGGAGGAGTACTAGAACAAAGAAGGGGTGTTGGACTTTTGGGTATCCACACTACCAACACGACTACCTAGTGGAGAGGACTAGAGCATCTGGATCAGCCAGACCCATTACCGTGGGAGATTTGGGCATGGCCCATCAGATTCATGTAGCAGTGAATAACTGCCAGGAAGAGCATGAGTCGACTGTGCTCAAGATGCCAGGTACCGTCGCTGACCAGACCCTTAGTATTTTGATAGATCCTGGTGCTACCGAGAGTTTCATTTCAGGTGCAGTGCTAAAAAAAATTAAGGTAAAGGCAACTGAACAGGATGAGTTTAAATTTGTAGAGATGGCTTCGGGAGCCAAACAAAAGGTTGGAGGGAAGGTTATGGGATGTACCCTTAACCTAGGAGAGTTTGTCACCAGGGACAACTTGTACATCACGATCTTAGGATCTTATGACGTCGTGATCGATATGGACTGGTTGGAATCGCATGAGGAGATACTCAACTATAAGATGAAATAGTTGAGCTTCGTTGATGATGAGGGACAGAGACGTGTGATTTTAGGTCAGAACCAGGGAGTTTCCCTGAGGTTCATATCTTCCTTGCAGCTACGAAAGAGAATGTGCAAGGGATGTAATATTTATGCGATCCTTCTGTTAAACGAGAAGGGAGTAGCAGAAGTTCTAGAACACCTTCCTGTGGTGAGAGAGTTTGCAGACGTCTTCCTGAATGAGTTACTTGGGATGCCATCAAAGAGGGAATTGGAATTTACCATAGACCTAAAACTGAGGAATGAACTAATAGAGAGAACGCCTTATCGGATGTCAACCCCGGAGTTACATGAGTTGAGAATGAAATTGAAGGAGTTGTTGGACCTGGGAATTATACGTCCAAGTGTGTCACCGTGGGGTGCGCCTATTATTTTCATACGAAAGAAGGATGGGTCATGGAGACTCTGCATTGACTACCGTCAATTGAACAAGGCAACGGTTAAGAATCATTATCTGTTTCCAATTATTGATGATCTGTTTGATTAGATGAAGGGTGCGACAGTGTTTTTAAAGATTGACTTGAGATCAGGGTATCACTAGTTAAGGATCAAGGAGGATGACATCCCTAAGACCTCCTTTAAGACGAGGTTTGGCCATTACGAGTTTACTGTTTTACCATTTGGACTAATGAACGCCCCAAGGGTATTTATGGGTTTTATGAACGAGGTGTTCCGTGAGTACTTGGACAAGTTTGTCCAAGTATTCATTCACAATATTTTGATTTAGTCTTAGATGATGGATGAGCATGACGAGCACTTGCACTTGGTACTACAGTATCTACTAGAGAACAAATTGTATGGGAAATTTTCTAAATTATTGTTTTATCAATCGAATATTCACTACTTAGGACATGTCATCTCTGGTGAAGGTATTGTCATGGATCCAACAAAGGTCGAGGCTATTATGGAATGTCCTGCACTGACGAATGTCCCAGAAGTGCGTAGCTTCATGGGTTTAGTAGGATACTATTAAGGATTCATTGAGGGATTTTCGAAGATAGCAAATCCGATCACGGAATTGTAGAAGAACAACAAGAATTTCATTTGGACCGAGAAATGCATGGAAGCCTTTTGGAGGCTCAAGGAGTTGTTGACAACATCACCGATACTAAAGGTCCCTGACATGGACACAGACTTCTTGGTATGCACTGGAAAATACAAGGAAGGCTTACGTGGAGTATTGATGCAAGATGGTCGAGTGATCGCTTACATCTCGAGAAAGTTGAGAAGGCATGAGGAGAACTATGCGATGCACGATTTGCAGTTGTTATCCATTGTATATGCCTTGATATTTTGGAGACACTACCTTATTGGACGAAAATTAGAACTAAAAATAGACCACTGTGGACTACAACACATCTTTATGCAAAGCGACCTGAACGCGCAATACTGACATTGGTCAAAATTGATTAGCGAGTACGACTTCAAGATTACTTACATATAGGGAGCAGTGAACAAAGTGGCTGATGCATTGAGTCAGAGACCATACATATTTTCAGTGATGCCTCTTTAGACGAATCTGCATGAAAAGATTCTAAATTTACAGTGCGACAATGACTGGTACAAAGAGGTCAAGGATTTTATCGGAAAAAACACAATGATGGTACCAATATTTGCAGAATTTACATTGGACGACGATGGATTATTGAGATTTAACAATCAAATTTTCGTGCCACCAAACGACGAGTTGAGGAGCTTGATCCTAAATGAGGCTCACAGAGTAGTGTACATGGATCACTCGTGGGTCATGAAGATGAGGGTAGACCTTAAACCCTTATTCTTTTGGAAAGGAATGAAGGAAGACATAGTCAACTATTTGGCCAGATGTCTAGAATGTCAGTAGGTGAAGGCTGAACATAGACATCTAGCAGAATTACTACAACCACATGTTATTCCAGAATAAAAAAGCGAGGTCATTTCGATGAATTTCATTGTTGGATTTCCACTGACGGAAAGGAGACACGACTAGATTTTTGTGGTAGTCGACACTCTGACGAAGAGTTCTCACTTTACTCCTATGCGTACGACGTATCATGAACCTGACATAGATATATTTTTCATTAGTGAGATTGTGAGGCTGCATGGCGTGCCTAAGAGGATTATATCCGATCAAGGATTGATGTTTACCGGACGATTTTGGACTAGTTTCCAAGATGCATTGGGAACCCAACTTAACTTCAGTACTCCGTATCACTCGGAGATAGACAGGAAGACCAAAAGAACCAACCAAATCTTTGACGACATGTGGCATATGTACGTGATGGACCAACATAAGCGTTGGGAAGAATTCTTTCTACTGGTATAATTCGCATATAAAAACAATTACCAAAGAACCATTAAGATGGTGCCTTTCGATTTTCTTACCGACGACTGTGTCAGACACCTTTGAGTTGGGATCCACTTGACGATAGGGTCCTGGTGGGACCAGAAGTGATCCAAGAAATGGAAGTGTTATCGCCTGCTAATTTGCATTAATTTTTCCCAAAGCATATTGTCCTTGTGTTATCTTTCCACTAATATTTTAAGACTTTTTCACCAGCTCCATCAAGCTCCCATCACCTAAATCCTTCACTCAACTGATCATCCAAAATAGTCATGTCCTCCATGAGCCAAAAATTTGGAAAATATCCCAAACCTATACCTAGCCTTAATGTTTATCTAAATCACTTAGTTCCATCACTTCATTCATTTTTACCCTTATTTTCATATTCCCATTGAAAATAAAAAACATTCCTTTTATTAAGCACCCTTATCCTATCCACAAAGTCATGTGTTAAGCCTTATATGCCTAAATTCCTTAGAAAATAGAAAAAAGGGTTTATTATTATTAATAGAAATATTTTTATATTAAAATATTTATATTAATATTTGATCCAATATTTAATTTATGGCATCACGTCAAATCATGGGCACAAATCTCGATTTATAATATGGAAAAGTCAAAGGTTGGATGGAGAGTGCACATACACACCGGGCATAAAATTAACACGGAGGTTAATTATGTGAAGGCATGCCGATATATAAACCGATGGTTTTTGGCTAGGGAGATGTGTCCTTACATGGTAAATATTGGGGGTAAAAGTAGTGTGGATTAAGCCACTTCTTCCTCACAGTGAAAAGGTTTTACATAGTTAAAATTTAAGTTTTACAAATTAAAGAGATTAATGTTTAGTTCCATGGAAAAGAATTAAATGGGAACATGCACGTGAAAGGAAGACTTGGATAATTTTTTATCCAAAGGTTTTACAGAAGTAAAAAAAGAAGATCAAAATTATTTTACCAAAGATGGTAAACAAGACGTGGTTTTCAAAACCATGGGAAACAAGACACAGTAAATGTTTTTCACGGTGAAATGGTAAATTCGGAAAAACAAGACATGGTTTTTAAAACCATGGGAAGCAAGCAATAAATGGTTTTTCAAAACCATGGGAATTTAATTTTAAAGGATAAAATTTTTTTGGGAATTATTTTTATTCAAATATATTATTCCAAAATATTTAAGGAAAATATGGATAAATAAAATTAGATTTGGAAAAAGCACCAGTGACATTTCAAAGAGGATGTGGCAGTCAGTTTCCGCAGTAGTTGAGACTTACAGGACAATTTACGGATGAACCAGAATGAGTTTTCAAATTTCAAAGGAGGTTATTGTCAAGCACGAACCCTAGAACATTAACCTTGTTCATTTTCACACAGGTGTCATGGATTGGGAGATTCGAAGGAATCTTGGAGCCATATTTTTCTGTTATGATTTCTTGTTCAAGACATGTTTTTGTGACACATATTCCAGCCAGATGGAGATTAATTTCAAGAATCTAAGAGAGGTTTTTCTTCATAACCAACTTATATAAAAAAACCTCTCTCATATTTTACACATTTATTACAGTTTGATAATTGTTGGTAGTGTTTTGAAGCCTATTTTTTCTCCTGAAAAATAGGAGATCAATTAAAACATGTCATGTTCTATTTGCAACTGTTTCTATTTTGGGGAAGAAGCTGAAACGTTTCATTTCAGTTATTGTAATTGGTTGCACACTGAAGGAACTTGAATTGTATAAATATTAGAGGTTCCAAGTGTATTAGAGGTTGGCATAAGTGCAAGGTCACCTTTTTGTTGTTTCCAAACTCAATTGTAATTTTCTGGAGCTGAATTGAATACATATGCAGAAGCTTTTGAAATATCGATGAAAATATTCTAATGGTAGTGATATGAGTTTTGTCTTCTTTCATTGTATATATTTCCTGTGTTCTTTGATTCCATTTACATTTTCTTATGTTTAAATTGGAGAGTTAAAGGCCCAGAATTCATCTTATGATGTTCTTGGCTTAAGCAATTTAAACTGTGTATTTTTCTTCCTAGCTAATTTAGAATCCATTTCAGTAATTCTCTAAGGCAATTATTGGTTTTCTCCTTCTTCCTACTCTCTGATTAAATTCCATTTATAATTCAGGTTCATTATTTCATTTAGCCTTTATCCTCTGGAGAGTTCTATCAACCAATCATTGTTTTCATTCAATTTTAGAATTTCCACTCCATATACCTAAGTGTCCCTCCCCTTCCTTTCCAACAAATCTATCCAAAAAACCTCTAAAACAAACCAAATCTATCCATTTATTACCAAAGAAATATCAAGTGACATGAGAGAGCCCCCTCTGAGCTAAGCATGCTAGTACCCAGCTCCAAATTTGGTTGAAACATTTACCTCTGTCGTGTGTCTGTAATGCCCGAATAATTCTAAACATTATTAAGTTTCCTAAACATTTTAAGAAAGTAAACTGAAACAAAACTTCATAACATGATATTGACTTTTATGACAGCAACTTCAGTAACTTGGATTTAGCAATAAATACTAAATTATTTACAATATGAAATAAATACACAACTTAACAAGTACCTGGATCTGATGCTAATTTATGTTGCCTCTTTGCTTTGTTGTTTCCTTGCTGCTCCCTGCTACACAGATCAACCCTGCCACAAATAGGAAAATAACTACCCAAAACTACTGTCCTCCCTGCCAACTAGGAAAACTACCTAGCTCCAGGATATCTACGGATATCCTGGCCCTCCATGCCCAAAACCTCCAGCAACTCAGTGCCTCCCCTGATCAAAAGCCACAGCCTCTAAACTCTGTCCCCCAGTAAGTCCAAAAGTCCACAAAATACCATAGTGCTCACAAACTCGCTGCTCACAGCAAAACACAATCGTCCAGAGGCTCTATGCTCATGACAAAACATAATCGTCCAGAGGCTCTCTGCTCACGGCAAAACACAACAGTCTCAGCCAATACAGTCGGCTCAGCAAATACAGTCCGCAGCATCCATCCCCGCCGAATGGTGCGCACATCCCCCTCTTCCCCTCCCTTATTCCTCCCAGCCGACTCAAGCGGTTACTCCTCCAACCACCCTGCGTCCTCCGTCCTTCGTCATGAGTTAATGTTTTATATCCTCGGGATCCATGGCTATCCCTCTCTGCATACGCCACCATTTTTATATCATTTTTCATTGATCTATTAATTTTATTTCACAGGTCATTAAATGTGATCTGTAATTTGAATTATTACTCAATGAATCATAATTAATTTCTTTTAATTAATTTTAATTTATAATCTTTAAGCATGTATCCAATTAGGGTCGTTACATACACCCACCCTTCAAGAAACTTCATCCCGAAGTTTAAGGTATCTGATGGTACAAAGGAAAAGAGTATGGTTCACACACTCACAACAAGTAACTGACATTATCAGTAAGTAAGTCAAGAAAGCTCATACATACTAGTGTATATGTACAAGAAATGCATGTGTAGCTAGTACATGCAAACCTCGTGCATGTACTAATAATCAAATTGTCATTCTTTAATAATTTATGTATTCATTCAATCCAGTCAGCAAGACTAGTCTTTTATAAAAGACAACAATTAATCAATTGTTTAAGAAATTCTTAAATCACAATTATCCGGTTTAACAATTTTATTTTACACAGCTGTAGT
>ML780073.1:122229-155612 GCA_009831015.1 Picea engelmannii | reverse complement strand
TACAAATATTCACCTTAAAAAAAATCGTGTCTTGAGGTGCCCATATTTACCATCGCATAGAACATGGGTTCAAATCGGATTTTATTTAATAATCAACACAAAATTTACCAATATTTGATGTAGTCAATGTATAAAAGATATTCATTGTTGTAAGTTTCTCAGCTAACACTTTACAACTCACAAGCCTTTCTCAAATTTATTCATTTAAACCATAACACCACTTTTGACTCACAATTTTCAATACATCTCCCCTCAAACAAAACTCAGGAATTTATACTCATGTCTTGAGTGCTTCTATGAGTTGCTTTGATTCCCCTTTCACAACTTCCAAATTGGACTCCACATCTATCACTGTTATATATAGATCGTTTTTGTGTTGTGTCATATTCAGACTAAATTAATGGTCAACACTTCAATCTCGCCCATCAAGTTTGACATGGATTTTCACTCCTCACATCATTCTGTATCCAATGCATTCTCGATTTGCAGTTTTACCAACACTTCTATTTTCTCGCTATACTATTTGGAAATCTTAACGTAGTGCCCAAACTTATCCTCTTATGATACAAACATGTCAACGAGAGTGGTAATAATGTTTCACGATTTTAATGTATCTCCATCTATAGAAAACACAATATTTATTAGCACGTCTCAAGGATTTCATAATTCCCTTCAATTTCCTTATTTTCTATTTCCAAGTTGGATTCCATATTTAATTGTTCGTAGGAACCCCAATCTCACCGCTCAAGTTTAACTTATTCTTCCACACTATCCCCTAGTAACTCTTCACAAATTCAAATGCATCAGTACATATTTAAATTTTCAATATCAATATTGCTTATCATATTCCTTCTCAATCTTCTGTCCTTCAAGCTCTCCACAACAATGTCACGATAGCCGCAATGTTCCACCAATATTCCATTATTTATACTTTATCGGGGCTTTCAATTCCCCGATTTATGATGAACGTCTTTCCTCTGAGCACCGACCTCTTCCAGCTATGCGACGGTCCATATGACCGCTCCCCACGCGATCGTAGCCTTATCCCTTTATCGAGATTTCGGGCTTCGCGAAACTGAAAGGTGTAGGACTTACGTCCTCAGGATCCCCGATCCTCCGATCTCCGATGCCACCTGTCGTTAACTCCTGTCAAGGTTGGTCCTTTCGACACCTGTCCAATGTTGTACCCTTAACTCCGTCGGGAAATCGCATGTCGGAGGTTCACGTTTTTAAACGCGCTCATTCACAGACCCTTCCTAGCTCCAAACCCCGATATGGAGTGACACATGTCCTCCACTTAAACGCTATGGTTGTGCGACCCGTCGCGTTTCGGGATTTCGTGACTTCTCCGGTCGTGATTCCTTTGTTTGCAGGAAACCCGAAATGTCGAACCTCGATCCCTCGGGATCCCCTGACACGCATCACTACCGTTTGGACGTCTCCGATCCTATCGGAATATCGCGAATCGCGATTTCATTATGCAACAGTTCTACACTCCAAAAATATCTGATGATAAAATCCTGATGCCTCCCCAGAACGCTGACACGTGTCCTATCGATATCAACGGCTAGGATCCATTCTCGGGGTTTCGAGAACCAAAAGTCCTCGATTCTCTGACTTAACAAAACCCCGATGACTCAGATTTCTCAATGACTCTTCCGGGACTCTTCTTCTGCACACTAGGGCTTAACCCCGACGCAACCTCTCAAGATCTAATGGCTGGCGGGATTTCGTCAATCTTCTCTATAAGATCCTAACCGTCGATTTATTCCTTCCTGAAGACCTTCTCGAAAATGGCTAAGTATCCTTCCCAGAACTTTCTCTCCAACGCCTACGCTTGCAACTCTTGTTGGAACACTCCATGGCACAAACTCCTGTGCTCTCCTTTAGCAATATCACGAAGGTTCTATACCTCCTGAGCTTTTCTACTCTGATTCTTTCAGAGGAACTTGCGCGCACTCCTCGCGCTCAACATTCAACAACTTCCCAGTGTTGAATCCTTTCAACTCTACGCACTCCTGTAGCAGCAGTCTTAGATCTCCTTTGCTCAGATTCACAACTAAGACTTCTTCTTTAGCCTGCGCACTCCTTGCATGGCTTCAACAACCCACTTCCACTTCTGGGTGAATGAGAACAAAAGTTAAAATATTGAGCCTTCATTCCGTAGCTACGTTAGCCTTGTGCTTTACTCGCCACTCCCAGTGCATATGCCACCAGTCTAGGCCTTAACACCATTAATTAACCTTAAGGTAGATTAACCTTCTACTTAAAAAAAAAATATTATACTAATTTAAGTTAGCTTATCTTTACTTTAATTTTAAACTAACTTAATTTTATATATATATAAATTACTTATACTAAATTATTTAATTTACTTCATATTATTTTTAACACTTTATATTATATCTATATAAAATAATTGAACGTATACCCAAGGGTTCGGGCACGCATGGTTTCCACGTGCTCGTCTGACTTTCTCAAGCTCCCTCGTATCTATTCCCAAATTCTACACCTGTCAGCCTTTCAACTCTCTACACGTCCTACCTCTGTCCCACTTTATCATCCGCTGGGACTTTCCTCGCATCAGTCTTTGTCCACCATAGATCTGTCTCTGCTCTGCTCAGAGGTTTTTAGAATCTCCTTTTCCATGGCTCACCTCCACACCGTTTTTCTGAGCATTTTATCAGTTCGTTTTGCAGAAACAGAGTATATTGATATGGCCCCTGATAAGATCCAGGACCTGGAGTCCAGTCTCCTTGAATTGTTGGGAACCACTCCCTTGTCTGTACATTTTGCGGAGCTCGCTCTCAGCTATAGTAAGAGGTAATATTCAATCCACATGTTGTGCACAGTTTCAGTACCTTCATGAAGAACGCGGGGTTATTCGTATCAGAAATTGTATAAACCTTGCTTACATTGTGGTAATGAATGGTGATTTCTTCTTTTGAAACAAAATGATTTGCTTGTAATTCCAGCCCTGTACAGATTTTGGGTATTTTGCTTTCAATTTATTTCATTTATTTTTATAAATTTATTCGCCTGTGCATATGCATGTAGTTAGCTGCATATATATTGCCTTTTGTATTTCTCACGCCCCTTTTCTCCTAACTGTGAAATTCTCCACTTGAATTTCGGGTTTCGGGGTTTCCTTATGCCCGATACCGAGAGCTTCCTGTCCTCACGGACTCCCGATCTCCGATATGGCGATGCGCCCCTTCTAGCTTTAGCCCTCCCCTAGGCTATGCTTTGGTCCATGTGACCTTGTCCTATGTGACCGTAGTCCTATTCCTTGTCGGGATTCGGGGTTTCGTGACTTTCGCTGTCACGAACCTCTGTCCTCACAGACTCTCGATTACCGATTCTCCGATATGGCACTTTATGTGCTAGCCCTCCAGGCTAGACATCCCCCCCATATGACCGTCATTCCATGTGGCCCCATCCCTATCCTTTGTCGGAGTTTCGGGGTTCCAAATGTCGAACCTCACAGGTCCTTAGGACTCGCAATTTTTCGATCCCCGATATGCTCCTAGCGCCTTAGCCCTTAATCTATGCTCGTGATCCACACGACTTCGCCTTGTGACCACAGCCTTATGGCTCCCCATCGGGTTTCGGTTCTTCTCGAGCAAGAATTTTCCTTACTTCAAATTTTGCGATGCCTTAGCATTTACTTTTGGTCAACGAAGGTTTAAAATTGGGTTAAAACTTTAAATATTGCGAGTGAACTATTAATGAAATCGGGATTCGGGGTTTCCCGTAACAAAGAATCACGAAACCCTGATCTCCGATTTCGCGACATGATTAAGGCCTAATTAAAACATTGATTGATTAATCCTTTTTAACAAAGGTTTAAGTGTTAAGTTACTTACGTTGTGTAATCTACTACGTTTCCAACGCTGACCCTCTTGTGGGCCCCGCTATCCCTTGATCCATCGGGAAATCACGTTTCGCGATTTCATAATGCATGGATACTTGGTTCACGGGATCCCCGATTTCCCGATGACTCAAACCCCAATGGATGATTCCTTATTGGGACTTCTCTGATAACGTCGGTCTCGTCCACGCGTCCCCTAAATGAACGGTCAAGATTCCTCCGGGGTTTCAGAACTTGCGATGCCATGGTTTCCTTGTTTTCAGGAACTCCGATTTCCCGATCTGTGACCTTCGCCTGATTCCCGACACCTGTCCTATGTAAACGGACGACTCTGATCTTCCCGGCGTTTCGAGACTTATGGTGTCTCGATTCCCTTTCCCTTGAGAATTTCCATTCTCCGATGGCCAATATCCAAACTCTCGCGCGATCTCTGCCACGTGTCCTCTAAAATGAACAGTTCAGATCTTGTCGGGAAATCGCGGATCGTGATTCTGTGTGACATGATTTTCGTGTGCTCGAAAACTACGATTCCTGACTCTCTCCGGGGTTCTGACACGCGTCCTAAATGATGGACGGTTCAGATCAACTCTCGAGGTTCGCTACTTTACAAGGCTAGGAACCTTTACTTACCCGTACCCCGATGACCAAAATCCCGATCTAGTGGTCACGCAACACGTGTCCTCCTTGAGATCCTACAGATATGACTTTTCCGTCGTTCCAAGGTCCTTCTGGTCACAGATCCTTGACTCCTGAAGCTCCGGAATACCGATGAACTCTCGACTCCCTACCACCTGTCCCAACAGATGGACGACTCTGATTGTATCGGGGTTTTCACTATGGGTTTCCTGACCCCTTGCTCACGGAACTCCCGATTTCGCGAACTCCGATATCCCGATGCCTTCACACATCTCGTCAGGATTTCTCCTCCCGTATTCTTTGAGGACTTAACTCCCTCGCAACTCCTTGCAGATCCGTCGGCTGTTGGCTATCCGCCCAAGATCTGACAGTTTAGATCTGTTCTCCTTTGGGGATAATGATTAGTTGCACAAAACATTACGTAGTGTTAAAATTTCTCTCTTGGCACTATTGAATTTTTTATGGGTCTATAGTTCATTATTACAATCGTCGAGGCTTAATATAGGCAAATAGTTCACACTATTCCTGCGTGGTATAAGTTTTGCTAAATTACCTTTTTCCTACTGCGCATTGGCAGTTCCTCATTTAGGTAAGTTCAGAATGAAGTAGGCCTTTTCAAGGTCCTGCAAATGTCCTTTTTCATTGTATTTAGTATAATATGTGCAGTTATTAAATTTTCCAACTTCAAGCCTTAGACAGAAGTTTCCCTCAACATTTCATCGATTTTCAGGTGTCAGTACTACCCGAAACTTCATTGACAAACATTGCTCAAATAAATTTAAATTATCAACTCTCCTTTTCGTGCTCAATAGCTTTATCAGGCCGCTTTAAGGGTAGCCATTTTGTGGGAAGTGATTCTTCATCTATCTGGTTTAATGTCGCTATTTTAAAGGCGTTCCTTTGAATGTTCATACTAATACCGCATTAGCCATTCATGATCCAGTTAACGATTATTGTCTAAAATGATCGCTTGTGATATATATGAGACCATTTGCTTGGATAATATAGGGGTGCTACCTTGAGTACATTTTCTCTTTAGAACACATTCCCAAAGGAAATTGGCTAGACATCACATAAAATAGTATATCCTTATACCATTCAGATGATGCTAAAGTTGAACTCTGTATGACGACATCAATTGTATTAGGAGGATAAATATTTACAACTTCAATTTTGGTCATGAACTTTCATATTCATGAAATTGATGAGTATGGAAACAATGGTTTCCTCTAATATAATATGAATTTTTTTTTATCAAAATTGGGACTAATAAGAAYAGGGGTAGTAGTGATTGCATGTTTGATTTCTGTAAAAACATTTTGAATTTCCGATGTTCATTCAAAWTTTGTATCCTTCTTTAGTAAACTATTTATTGTCTTAACAATCGTGGCATAATCTAGAACAAATATTCATTCAAACCTTATCTTTCCAAAGAAATATTATACTCCTTTTCAAGACATAGGAGGATTTAAGTAATTTATTGCCTTGCCCCTTTCTGGATCAATGTATATGCCTTCTTTACTCACAATATGGCCTAGTATTATCCCCTATAATATAGAAATAAACACGTTTTTGGATTCAAAGATATCATGTCATACATCCTACATAGTTCAAGGACTTGTATGATATGTTTGAATCGTCCTTCCCTTAATTTTGAATGAACTGTCAAATCATCCCGGTAATATGCCATACACCATATCAGTCATGTTTGGTCAAGTTGAATGTTTCTCGCCACAATCTATTAAGACACAAATGACGTGTGTTTCTTATAGGTTAAACATGGCTGGAGTTAATCGTTTGAGATTTTGGCCCTTAGGCCCAGATTTCGAACTAAACTGGCTCTGATACCATATGTAATGCCCGAATAATTCTAAACATTATTAAGTTCCCTAAACATTTTAAGAAAGTAAACTGAAACAAAACTTCATAACATGATATTGACTTTTATGACAACAACTTCAGTAACTTGGATTTAGCAATAAATACTAAATTATTTACAATATGAAATAAATACACAACTTAACAAGTACCTGGATCTAATGCTAATTTATGTTGCCTCTTTGCTTTTTTGTTGCCTTACTGCTCCCTGCTACACAGATCAACCCTGCCACAAATAGGAAAATAACTGCCCAAAACTATTGTCCTCCCTGCCAACTAGGAAAACTACCTAGCTCCAGGATATCTACGGATATCCTGGCCCTCCATGCCCAAAACCTCCAGCAACTCAATGCCTCCCCTGATCAAAAGCCACAGCCTCTAAACTCTGTCCCCCAGTAAGTCCAAAAGTCCACAAAATACCATAGTGCTCAGAAACTCGTTGCTCACAGCAAAACACAATCGTCCAGAGGTTCTCTGCTCACGACAAAACATAACCGTCCAGAGGCTCTCTGCTCACGGAAAAACACAACAGTCTCAGCCAATACAGTCGGCTCAGAAAATACAGTCCGCAGCATCCATCCCCGCCAAATGCTGCAGACATCCCCCTCTTCCCCTCCCTTATTCCTCCTGGCCGACTCAAGCGGTTACTCCTCCAACCACCCTGCGTCCTCCGTCCTTCGTCATGAGTTAATGTTTTATCTCCTCGGGATCCATGGCTATCCCTCTCTGCATACGCCACCAATTTTATATCATTTTTCATTGATCTATTAATTTTATTTCATAGGTCATTAAATGTGATCTGTAATTTGAATTATTACTCAGTGAACCATAATTAATTTCTTTTAATTAATTTTACTTTATAATCTTTAAGCATGTATCCAATTAGGGTCGTTACAGTGTCTATCAGCCGGACAAAATTTACAGAGTGCCAACATTCTAGTGCTGTTGTCGGGGAACGAAGGTGAAATATTCCCTGGGAGAAACAACAATGTTCAAATCTGAGTTATAATGGTGAAGAGTATTTAGACACAGAAAGGTTGTATATCATTCACCTGGTGACTCCATTTTCAAGAATCTAGAATTAAATTTGTTTATGACCACTCCACTGCCCAAAGACTTAGTAGCCTGAAGATTTTGTTGGCGACTCCACTCAAGCTTCAAATGAGATTCAGAAACTCCACTGGAAGATGATATCCCTTGACAGAGGTATGAAAGGACATCATGGGAGAAAACAAGTACCAAAAGTTGAGTTTTTTCCAAAACATCATATTTTTTGTTATTAATTACCTTTTGTTTGTTCCTAAACATGATAAACAATTTTTTCTTTACCTACTACATTCAAATCATGATCATGAGAATCTTGAAATTATATATCCTCCTCTTAAATTTGTACATACATATCCTCACTGTATCACTGATTTTGACCAAAACTTTCCATCTGAGCCATGTGATAACCATAACCAAGTTGATGAGCCTCATGAAACCAATGTTGATATTTCACCTCCTGTACTTGATCCAACACCCTCCAAGTTTCAAAATAGATACATGCCCTTAAAATTACCTCACATCCTTCATGATTTTTCTTGAAAGCACTATAAGTACCTACCTATGTTTGATGGAGAACATGATGCCATCACAACTGAAAAACACATCTAAGATTTTGAACATTTTATAGATTTGTTTGAGATAGATCATGATGATGTTTGTATGAGGGCCTTCTCTCAATCCTTGAAAGTGGATACCAAGGACTGGTTTAAACACTTGCATCCAGAGACAATTATCTCATGGGAAGAACTGAAGAATGTATTTTTGAATTTTTGGTGCAAGAAGAAATCATTGGATCTACAACTTACAGAGTTCTATGCCTTAAAAAGGCAGAGAAATGAAACTATTTCTACATTCAGTAGAAGGTTTTCCAGTATTTATTACAATTTTCCCACTGAAGTTGCTGCTAGGCTCCATTATACAACAACTCTTCATCCAGATTTGCCTTTCCTCCTGATGGAAAGAAGACCTATGTCCTTACAAAAAATGTTTAATGATGCTCAGGAGATTCAACACAATATCCAAACGTGTAAATAGATTCAAAATGAAGAGTTGGATTCTAAAGAACATGACGATGAATATGAATAGAAAATAGTTGATTTGAATCTTGAGAAGAAAGCTAATAATATCATATGCCCTCTTGAAGTTTTAAATGCTAATGATTTTGTAAAATATTATGTTCCACTTGTTGAAATAAAAGGTGATGATTTAGCTTCAGATCCATCCCATGATAAGCAGGGGGGCTGATTGTTTTATGTATTCATTTGTAGACATTCAAGAAGACGAATTTTCAAATCAGCTTGTTGAAGAGCAGGTTGATGTTACAAGATTTTCCTTTTTATATGATGTAATGAACCTCATAATTAGCCATAAATTTTTATTTTTTTTTAAGGGACATTAATCTCCGAATTGTATTGAATAATTTCGAAGATCGGATACAAACATCTTATTTCCTTATTTCCTGTCCTAAATCTCTGTGAGGTAGTTTACATGCCATGCTAAGATACTACCACCCGAGTCTAACTTACTTTAAGTAGCAAGGTTCTACTCTTCCCTTCATACTCAAACCACACTCATTTATATGTAAAAATAAAAAATATAGTATTCTAGGCTTAGGATCTCTAGCCCCTTTCTCTCCCTTAGTTGAGGGTTCCCCATGACGGCGCGCTAGACTATTTAAAATTCCTTATAGGAAAGTTCATATACAGATGTAAGGGAAAAGGAGTCAGGACTATGTCCCTTACCCTCGCTTGACTTGATATTAACTAAACATTACATTGACGAAATTGAAGGAATGATGGTTTAACTAAAGTGAACGGTTGGTGTGGCGTATTCCAAGTCACTGTATTGTGAAATGGAATGCAAATGGCTTAGTAACTTTTGTGAGGTGGAAGATATGGCCTTCTATCATACGAAATTAAGACTCTGCATTACCATTAAATGACAGTCCTATATTATGCAAATTATAAAGTCCTCACCTGGCTTCATCCAACCGAGACACACCAACTCTGCTCTTATCACATGGTCCAACTATCCTTCGTACTCTTGGAATTTACAACGTGTAGTTAGTGTTCGTCAAGGGTTTAATGTGTTTGTTATTTCATTGTGTAATCCCCTCAAAAGGCTCTGTGAAACGTTTCTCAGAAGAAGGATACTGAAACAAGAGGGTAACGAGAACCGGAGGCCGCCATCGCCATCTACCATCCTTGGTAAGCACTCGTTCCCTATACTTCTAGTTGTTAAGGTGGCTCAATGCTCTGTTATAGTGAAAGGACCCTCATACACAAATTTCCCATTTACTCTTACTTGAGTCTCCCTTTAAAGTTATGCTGTATAACTATCATGAATTATATCCTATTTTATGGGAGAGTATAGTCTTTCTATGGGCTTAAGTTTGAACTTCTTGGGAGGTATTGGCACCCTGTCCCCTTACCCCGATTCTAGAGACCATACCCTGCTAACAAATTACTATAGTTTGTATTGTATAACACCAATATTCTTTAAGGTCTTTCTATAGAAGTAAGTCGAGGCTTTCTGTTAAGTTTTATTGATCATCTTGTGTTATTTATGTTTCCTTCTACCATTATCATGGTCTGGGAAGGTCCTTTTACATTTTATGTTAACTGTTGGTATAATTTGATTTATTTGTTGTAATTATAATTTAAATTTTGATATTGGTATTGTTCACTGATGATGGGCCCCTTTGGTTGCGAGGGTACCCGTCAGATGGACCTTGTTCCCTTCCCCTCCTTTCGGTTCGAAGGTGACCTCCATAGATATGCGCAGAGAAATCCCTGCCTTACGGCCTAAGTTAACTTCTAATATTAGACTGGACTCTTTTGATTACCTTCGTTCTGTTGAAAATTATCATTCGACTTATATATTTGTTTTGTAAAGAATGCTAATGTAAACCTGTAAATTCCTTGCAGAATTTCGACCGCATACACTCATGGGTACCGGTTCTTATCAAAGGAGAAAAAGGTATTCGAGTTTCCTTATAAACTCTTCAAGAGTTCAGGCACTTTGAAGGACACAACTTCCATTTAGATTTAGATAAGTTTGTAGTTATGTTCGATTTCTTGTATTGCATAGAAAAGAAAGGATAAACCCTAAAGAAAACATTATGGGTTCTCTGGGTTCTTCTAGGGAGGCTTGCGATGTTTGATAACTCCTTTTTGGAGGTTACTTTACCGACCCTTTCTTTAACTAATTACAATAAAGTAAGGACTGCTGGATAGTCTTATTCGCTAATTTGGTATCTCTATACATAAAATTTGGTTATCGGGACCGTAGTCTGAACATGCATACTTAGTATCAAAATTTTGTATCTTTCTCACTGTATGGTATGAAAGGGTATTTTCTTCCTTATCTCATTTTCGGCTTAGTAAAGATATGATTGCAGGTCCGGTTTTATTCAATATATCTATTGTATACTTATTTACTTACAGTATGTAGGGATATGACCGTGTGTACCTTTTAATTTCATTCACACTGTAGGAAATTAAATCTTGGACTGTAATATGAATAAATGAGAGGTTTCCAAATTCTTTATTCAATATCTCTTTCGTGTAGTGGTAGATACATGTCTACAGGAACAATTGATACGATAGGAACAAGCCTATGTATATATATATATATATATGTAATTTATGTGAAAGACATTCAGAGACTTGATTATTTGTATAAAGAAGTTATATAACTTATATCTATGCATGTATTCGTATTCCTTAGTAGAGATTACAATGACCAAAATGTCTAATTAGTTAATGGTTGTATAAGAAACAAATAAGCAGTCCTATTTGAGTATAGATTTAAATCTGGGTGAAGTGAAATTAGATATAAGGATGCAAATCTAAATACCCTACCTCAAATTGATGAAACGACTCTTGGGACTGTGAGGATTTTCCCATAGAAATAGCTCATCCGATAACATATATATATACTCATAACTGTCTTCCATATAGTCACATAAACCTGTCGTGAATTCCTATACTAGTACAATTTCGTTCTAATTTGGGGTTTTGGTCTGTACATGTTAGAAAATAATACAGAACTTGAATACATTATTTCATATGAACGTATGTTAGATCGATACTTCAAGAATTCGTATTTGTTTCTTCCTGAGCACTTTATGTAAACTAACCCTGTCCTTGCCATGATTTATATAATGTACAATGGTTTTGCTACGTAGTTCACTATTTACTCTTTGTTCCTACCATATATAGATTACTCAAGCATTTTATCAGTCCATTAATCATAATAAAATGGTGCTATTCCTATAACATAAAGCTTGTTGTGATACTATAGATGTAGTTTTTGATGAACATAAATATTTCCCCAAGTAACCTACAACAACACTTTAATTCCAACTAATACCCGTGACTACAATTAATCAATTAAAACAACAACAAATACAATCATTTCAATGGCAAAAATTCGGTAAAGGAATTAGAGAGTACATATGTGAACCTGGTTACTGGAAAACAAAGAGAACAACCACGCTCCTCCCAACCTTAGAACAAGGAATCCAAATCACTTGCCCGGTTCACCCCCTAGCCTGACCATGAATCCATGAGGGTGAACTTGAAATCTCCCCTTCCGCAATGTTCCTCTAGTTCAGTATTCCTCCCCTTGCCTCACACTCAGTATTTAGTGTTCATAACAACAAGTACATAGTATTTTTCTTTCCCACATACTCAGCAGTGTCCTGCCTCCTCACATATGCTATTTATCCAAAATCTTTTTCCTAGGTCTTTCTTCCCTCCCTTGGGAATTTTCACAGCTTCCTAAATCCCTGATTTTCAGGGGCTACCAATGGCCAAATCCCTGATTTTCCACTTGTAATATTCAGCCGAGAGGTAGTTCCAACATGTTCCCCACTCATGGAGTCATGGTCAGCTAAATTTAACATGGTTGTTCCATTTGTCCTCCTGCAATAATTAAAACAATATTTTGTTTACATACAAGTGTCATAGTCAAATAGACTGTTGGGTCAAATCAGGTTTATGCCCAACAATCATAATAATTAATTACAATTTATTAAATTCAAAATTTGGAATTTCCATAAATGGCAAAAAAATTCCAATTTCGAATTTACAAAAAACGAAATAATTTTCTAACAAATTTTGAATTTCAAAAATACTTTATTTTTGGGGATGTCACATATGACATTGTAGATGTTGTTGATTTTCCTATATATGATGAATATGATGATTATTATGATGTTGAATTCCTAGAACAACCAGTTGTATGTTCTCTATCAGAAAATGTTCATTTTCAACAGTGTAATGAGAGCAATCAACCTACATATCATAGTTACAAAGAAGAAAGTATTGAATCAATCGAAGGAAATTATTTACCTTTATGTTTTTATTCATTTAAATTGTTGAAAGAAAATTCTAAGATCATCATTGAAGAAAAGGAATGTGTGTTGATGTCAAATCACATCGATTCACTGGAACAAATTGACAATAAATTGCAACAATCTTCTCTTGTGTTTGATGACCCTATTACTTGTTATGTAGAAGGACTTGTAAGTTCAAAATTGCATCCATTGCGAAAAGATGAATCTGAAAATGAGTGTGTTCAACAATCCAAAGAAATTGAAAAATGTGCATATGACAACAGTGAAGAAAATGAAGAGGGTTTCGAATTAGGTGAAAAAAACTTGGCATTGTGTTTTGCTTCTTTCAAATTGCTGAAGAAAAATGTTTATAATGTTTCAAATCAGAAATCCCCTCGACATGATGTTGAATATGAAGAAAGAAGTGGAATTGCAAATGAAAACTATCTTCCATTATGTTTTACTTCCTTTGAATTGTTGAAAGAAAATCATGAGATAACAGAGGAAGCAAGGAAGTCTGATTGCATTCATAGTGACACTGTTTTACATGAGCAAATTGTTATCACTGAGAAAGACCAACAACCTTCTCATGAATTTAATGACCATGTTGTTGATTACATGGAAGGTTATTTCAGTTCATATTTGCAGCATGTGCTCAACTACCATCTTGGAAATAAAGATTATGGTCAATCAACGTCTGTGTTAGATATGGATTGCTTTCCACCAGGGGTTTCATTTCATCCAGCATGGTCTTCTGATTCAGAAGATTGTTATTTCCAATAGTCTCAACATATTTTTCAGCCTCTTGGTGGCAATCAATAGGTTAAATCACATGAAAACAAGAATGCAGTGGAAGGGGTGAAACATGATTGTTTTTTTGTGCATGTTTTAGAAGATCCATTTGCATTTTGGTTGGAGGCAGTAAATGGTCCAAATGTTTTTTATTTTTTGAAGTTTGGATTTTTGAATGAATTTTTGAATGACTTATTAGTAAAACGGCTTTGGATCAAGCATGTGCAAGGAAAACAAACACTTGATAAAATGTTGGCATGGCTGCATTGGCATTATGATTTCACTTGATTGGAAATTCATTTTAGCAGTTAGGGTAGGTAGGTGTGAATAAGCTTGTTGGTCAAGCATTTTTCAGTTTAGATTTCCAGTAGTGTGTATATTCAGCTTTTAGCAATGTATTCAGGCTTCAGTATCTAGTTGAGAGCAATGTGCAGAATTTGGTTTTCAACAGAGACTGGTGACAGGTCAGAGCAGGGTACACACACATGTTTTGGGAGAATCCAAATGGATCAGACATCGGGTCTATGAGTTCTTTGCTACCTCACAGGGAGGATAACATCGCTAGTTGGAGCCTATGTTATCACCTACTAATTTGCATTAATTTCTCCCAAAGCATCTTGTCCTTGTGTTATCTTTCCACTCAGATTTTAAAATGTTTTCACTAGCTTCGTCAAGCTCCCATCACCTAAATCCTTCACTCAATTGATCATCCAAAATAGTCATGTCCTCCATGAGTAAAATATTTGGAAAATATCTCAAACCTATACCTAGCCTTAATGCTTATCTAAATCCCTTAGTTCTATCACTTCATTCATTTTTACACTTATTTTCATATTCTTGTTGAAAATAAAAATATTCCTTTTATTAAGCACCCTTATCCTATCCAAAAAGTCCTGTGTTAAGCCTCATATTCCCAAAGTCCTTAGAAAATAGAAAAAATGGTTTATTATTATTAATAGAAATATTTTGATATTAAAATATTTATATTAATATTTGATCCAATATTTAATTTATGGCATCACGTCAAATCATGGGCACAAATCTCAATTTATAATATGGAAAATTCAAAGGGTGGATGGAGGGTGCACATACACATCGACCATAGAATTAACGTGGAGATTAATTATGTGAAGGGGGGCCGATATATAAATCGATGGTTTATGGTTGGGGATATGTGTCCTTACATGGTAAATATCGGGGGTAAAAGTAGTGTGGATTAAACTACTCCATCACAAGCCCCATATAGTAAATGAAACCATTTATGATATAGTTTATGTGCGACATATTTTCCAGGAAAACATTTCAATAATAATTATGGAATTTCCAATAAATGAGATTCTTCCTCACAGTGAAAAGGTTTTACAGAGGTAAAATTTAAATTTTACAAATTAAAGAGATTAATGTTTAGTTCCATGGAAAATAATTAAATGGGAAGATGCACATGAAAGGAGGACTTCGATAATTTTTTATGCAAAGGTTTTACAGAAGTAAAAGAAGAAGATCAAAAGTATTTTACCAAAGATGGTAAACAAGACATGGTTTTCAAAAACATGGGAAACAAGACACAGTAAATGTTTTTCATAGTGAAATGGTAAATTGGGAAAAACATGACATGGTTTTCAAAACCATGGGAAGCAAGCAATAAATGGTTTTTCAAAACCATGGGAATTAATTAAATTATGGAAATTTAATTTTAAAGGATAAAAAATGTTTGAGAATTATTTTTATTCAACTATATTATTCCCAAATATTTAAGGAAAATATAGATAAATAAAATTAGAATTGGAAAAAGCACAAGTGACATTTCAAAGAGGATGTGGCAATCAATTTCCATAGCAGTGGAGACTTATAGGACAATTTGCGGATGAAGATGAATGAGTTTTCAAAATTCAAAGGAGGTTATTTCCAAGCACAGACCCTAGAACATTAATCTTGTTCATTTTTCACACAGGTGTCACGGATTGGGAGACTCGAGGGAATCTTGGAGCCATATTTTTGTATTATGATTTCCTGTTCGAGATATGTTTTTGTGACACATATTCCATCCAACTGGAGATGAATTTCAAGAAACTAATAGAGGTTTTTCTTCAAAATGAGATTATATACAAAAACCGTTCTCAAATTTGACACAAATATTATGGTTTGATAATTACAGGTGGCGTTTTGAAGCCTATTTTTTCTCCTGAAAAATAGGAGATTAGTTAAAATGTGTCATGTTCTATTTGTAACTTTTTCTATTTTGGGGAAGAAGATGAAACGTTTCATTTTAGTTATTGTAATCGGTTGGACACTGAAGGAACTTGAATTGTATAAATATTAGAGGTTCCAAATGTATTAAGGTTTGAGGTTGGCAGAAGTGCAAGGGCACCTTTTTGTTGTTTCCAAACTCAATTGTAATTTTTTGGAGATGAATTGAATACATATGAACAAGATTTTGAAATATCTATGAAAAGATTATAATGGTGGTGATATGAGTTTTGTCTCCTTTCATTGTATGTGTTTCTTGTGTTCTTTGATTCCATTTACATTTTCTTCTATTTAAATTGGAGAGTTAAAGGCCCATAATTCATATTATGATGCTCTTGGCTTAACCAGTTTAAACTGTGTATTTTTCTTCCTAGCTAGTTCAGAATTTATTTCAGTAATGATTTGATGCAGTTATTTGGTTTCTCCTTCTTCCTACACTTTGCTTTAATTCAATTTATAACTCAGATTCATTTCCTCATCTATCCTTTATCATCTAGAGAGTTCTATCAACCAATAATTGTTTTCATTCACTTTCAGACTTTCAATTCCATATCCCTAAGTGTCCCTCCCCTTCCTCGCCAACAAATTTATCCAAAAAACCCCCAAAAAAAACCAAACATAGCCATTGATTACCAGAGAAATATCAAGTGACACCAGAGAGCCCTCTCTGAGCTGAGCAGGCTAGTACCCAACTCTAAAGTTGGTTGAAAAAGTTACCTTTGTCGTTTTTCTATCAACCAGACAAAATTTATAGAGTGATAACAGGAAGATCAAATGCAAAAAATAAGAAAAAAGGATCAAAGAAGCACAAGATCGACAAAAGACTTATGTCGATGCGCACCGTGTCGACCATAGTTATAAAGTTGGTGATCGAGTCTTCTTGTGGGTGAAATCACATAAGAGTTCGATCAAGTTTGGAAATTGTGATAAACTCTCTCTTAGGTTCTTGGGACCTTTCAAGATTGTTAAAAGGAAGGGATCCATGGCCTATTGACTAGCCTTGCCTAATTCGTTGAGGCATATGCATGATGTTTTTCACGTATCTATTTTGAGACATTATATTAATGATCCTACACATGTTATTGACATGAGTTCCTTGTAGGTATCTGATGAGGGTGCACTCACGGCTGAGCCAATCCACACCCTGGATCATCGCATTTGATAGCTACGACGTCGAACAATAGATCAGGTCAAGGTCTAGTGGGACAACTATAGTCCGCACTTGACGCTCTGGGAGGACGCATATGATATGGTCCATCTGTTTCCATTTTTGTTTGATAGACAGACTTATGATACTATGATACACATTATTTCGACACTTATATACTGTGAAACTTCGGGATGAAGTTTAGACCAAGAGGGGGTGTATGTAACATATTTCTTTTGTGTGCACCGAGCAAACTTATTCTTTGAGGACACTTGCTTGCAAGTGATCCAGGTTATTATACTATTGGTCATTTGATTATGATTATGAGGCATTATGGATATGAGGATATATTATTTTGTTGTATTGACATAGACATGTGTTATTGACTGGGTTCTCCTGAGTGTGTATGACTTTGGACCTCGAGGATGTAGAGGCATCGATGAAACCCCTTAGACTTTGGATCGAGTCAGGGAGTGGACCGTTGGGTTGATTATTGTGGATGTAACCTATGTACATATGATTAGATGTTATGATGATAGATTATTTTGCTGACATGATTCGTTAATGATGTAGGTTGATGATATCTTGTTGACCAGGCTCACATGTGGAGTAGAGGGGTCACTCACAACAACCAAAGACTTTGAGGGAGATGTGTGGACAACACCCCTGCCACAACCTACTATTACTCCCGTCGTGGCTCAGACTGTAGGTTAAGGATTACCTAGTTCGAGAAGACCCACGATGCCGTGGGGGAAGACTGCGACAGTCACTCATGATGATTATAAGGGTGCACAATAAGGCATGGGCCTTATTACTTAGAGGCCCTCAATATCCCACAAGATCACCTCATGGAGTATTGACTACATGGGTTTTTTATGTCTACCAAGTCAGACAAGAGGCAAGTGGCACCCTTGGAGCATGTAGTGCATCCTGAAGAGAACATTGTGCAAGGAAAATAAAAAGAGGCGAGTGGCACCCTTGGAGCATGTAGTGCCTCCTGAAGGGCACGTCGTGCAAGGAAAACAGAAAAAGGCAAGTGTCACCCTTGGAGAACTTAGTGCGTCCTGAAGGGCACATCGTGATTTCAACGGCTAAGTGAATAAACCTAGTCAGCCTTAAAATGAATGACGTGATAAGTAAGATTTAAAAAAAAATCCCTAATAAAAATGTCGCCCAACCTAGGAAATTAAAATGTATGTCTAAGTGACACTTGTGGTAAAAAATAATAATCATAATTAAACATGTAACGAGAAGGGGGTAAGAAATTCAATTAATTTATTAAAATCAAATTCTATTGGGAGATTAAAATTTTAAAAGGGAAGTGATTGTTTTATCTACATATCATAATTAAATTTTATTAATTAAAAAGGAAAAGGGGAAAGAGGTGGCTTTTCTACACATGGTAATTTGAGTTTTAGTTAAAAATGGAAAAGAGGGAAAGTTAAAAGAAATAGGAAACTAAGGGAAAAAGGGGAAACATAAAGAAAAAGGGAAATGTAAGGAAAAAGTTGAATGTCTAACTTAGTAAGAAATATTGCCTTTAAGAACTTGCTAATAATGAACTCAACTAGGAATTTAGTAAAGGCGTAAGTCATTTAAGATGTGTAAGGGAATATTGGGACACCAAGGAGCGATTTTATGAATGTTTTTAGGTGGCCGAGGGAAATAGGAATAATTAAATAGTTAATGAAATTAATTTTCTGGTGCAACTACGGGGATGGGTGACATGTGTATGGGGGAGGTTTTTTTCTGATTAAGTTAATGAAAAAGAAATTAAATGAGAATTTGGGAAATAAATCACTTAGAAAAAATATAAAAAGGATGGATCAGGAGGAGTATGGATCTCATCTTTATGCGCAACATTACGTTGTTGAATTTGTTTCTTGACTGAACTTATCTTGTGGGAGTTGGGATACCCAGCTCGGGTAACGAGTGGTAGCTCAACCTTCCAAGGCAAGCTGGGTGCTAGTTTTTCTCTGGTATAGTGTGTGTGGACCCTTTGCGGCTCGGGGGGATTAGGGGGAAGAAGAGTACCCCTAGCGTTGGCTAGGAGGTACCAATGAGGTCACATCAGTCGACAAGCGGGAGTTGGACAGAGCGCGTGCGAGACAATGACTCGGAGCTGTCAGATTGAGCTACGATACACATGCATTTATGTTTTCATGGTAGATTAATTTTTTTCTTACTGTTTCATTAATGTACCTATATTGTGTATGGAAATGTGTTTTACTCAACGTTTTAATTAAAGAACTTAAATTTATCCTAGTCTTATGCTCGTTGCATTCTGACTTGATTTCCCTGGCAACCCAAACCCTGATTGCTATGATTGTTATGTTTTTGTTTTATTTATTATTACGAAGAATTTTGTGTTTTTCCCTTATCCCTTCGGTCATTAGTGCATGCCTGAGCAGTCATCCAGGAGACAAATCAACGATCATCACTTCGGTCTTTAAAGACCTATAGATTCAAATACCCTGTTTTTTTGTGCATGGATGATGACTGTAGGATAAATTTTCCGAGTTGTCTATCCATTACTTATCCTTGCGTTGATTGATTCATTGCCAAATTTTTAGTCCTTGCACTTCTTTTGATTGATTACATCTGTGATTTATGGTGATCGATTACTTACGTGTCTTCGTGTGATTGATTACCTCATAGTTTTCTTGGAGTCCTACTCAGCCTTCGCACCACCAATTTCTAGGTGATTTACCCAGCCTAGGCACAACCTTAAACCATGTTTTTCTCGTCATCTTACACACAACGATTTTGTATTTATTGTATGCACAACAACTCCATTTATTTACTCTGCAGTTTAATAGATTTAAATAACAACCTTATCCCTTGTTTACTTTGTGAGTTAGAAATATATACACTGCGAACTTAAATACACAGAGATTTACCTACTGCACTTTAATATTGTTTTTTCTCTGCGTTCTACCTATCTATTCACCAATTCATACATTATACACACGTATCATTTACTCTATGTTTTATTGACCACATTTGACTGCATTTTCGTACATTTAATTACCCTGGGCGTTTTTCTTGGAGTTAGACAACGAGTTATCTTTCACATCCATTTGTCAATTCTTTTTTTTTTACCAAATCCTGATACCAACTCGTTAATTTTTCACCAATTCCTATCACCAAATCGTATTTTTCAATTTGTTTTACCAATGCGTTTTCACCATAAAATTGGTTGTGTTTTACCTAGCATACCCAACATTGTTTCATGGCACATTTACTCAGTCTTCAGACTATGATTTTTGTGGCACACTGCACAACTTCCTCCCTACATTTTTTTACACCTTGCATGGATAGCACAAATATTCTAGCAATTCACCTCTGCGATTTCATTTCTAGTTATGACAGCGTTATCTTGCTATTGGGTCTTCGATTTCATCCCTTTTTATGCCAACAATACCATTTATTACTATGGGAATTAAAGGTCTATTGACTGCGCTTTTACCATATTTAATGAACCACAAATTTAGTGGTGTTTCCATGGCCGTTGTACCCGTGTTGATAAATTTTGTATTACCAGTGAAATTCCCTTGATGTTTTAACAACGTTTTTATTTAAATATGCCAATAGTAAATATTTGACAGCAGTCTTATAATACATATGACAACAATTTATAATAAGTGTGACTAACTTGCTGACTGGGTAGTGAATTACCTCTTTATAGACAACATTTTGTATTGAAGGACATAAATTTTGGATGAGCGTGACTGCATGAATGGTGATAGTGTTCACATTTCTAGACAATGAATTTAAACAACATTGATTGACTGTGAATGTATTGTTTCTCGTTTATTTATGGTTGTCAGTAAACGATATTTATTTTTACCCAGTAAACTACATTCTTATTCTTATTGCTATCTACACAGTAAACGATATCCACATTGCTCCTTACGCAGTAACGATATCCTTAGTGCTTTTACGCCTTAACAAGATTGATATTTATAAAGAAATCTCACTTCTATCAATACCTGCATTATCCTTTAACTGGATGTACCTTCTCCTTGATTTAAAAATGCCTGGATGTACCTCAATCAACATAGCACTTATGGTGCAATCGGGGTTTCCAAGTCTTTCGTCTGTAAATATTTCAAGGCTGGATTATTTTGGTAGAAAATTCTGTAAAAAGTTAAATGTACATAGTAATTTAGAGGTGAAAGTTAAAGAAAAAAAAAACAATAAATGGTTTACTTATTTAGTTTTTAGAATTTTCCCTCAATATTAAAATAACTATATGAAACTTCCTACATATTACATATTTAGTTAACTATAGAATGCATGTAGATTACATTAAATTACGTATTAAATTGACTAATTTGGAATTTATGAGATTACATATTTAATTAACTATATACAATGCACATATGTCTTTCACTTGGTGTTGAAGGTCTTGGTTACTTTTATTGAAGGTTGTTTTATTTAAATGTATGTTTTCATTTCAAAGGTTGTTTTAATTGATGATTTATTTTCATTTCAAAGGTTGTTTTTAATTTGGTAAACAAAGTTATGTAGATGGATTCAAGTACGAAGTGTAGCGCCCTGGATAGGATGTCCTATAATTAGTTAAAGGTCAAATTATTTTTACTTTATTTGAGGGAAGCAGTGTGCATTGAATGCAATAATAGGATTCTTGAGGGATTACCTCATAGATGGATAATCACATCCTTTAATTGATGTATGTTTGCAATAGAATTTTTTGTGCCAAGTATTTGTTGTGATGTATGATTGTCATAGTAGTCTGATTTCCCTTGCGTCATGTTGTGACGCAGTCGCACTCTCAAGCACGTCTGCTCACAGGATCTTCTCTTCCTCTCGGCCCGAAGAACTCCAAACAGTTCTTCTATTTCCCTCTCGGGAAATCTGCACCCACAACAATTCTTGTGGGATCCCCTCTTCACACTCGGGGGATCGGACTTTGTGACTTCACGAATCCAAGAGTCGAGCGTTCGGTTCTCGAATCCCCGAAACCCGATACAAGTCAACGCTAACTTTTTCCTATCGGGGTTTTCCCTATCATGATTTTGCCACTCGCGATGTCAAGAAACTTGCTTTACCGACTCCCGAACCACAATACGATGAAATTACGACACATGCACGAGTTTGAATTTTTAACTCCTTCACTCCATCGGCATTTCGGAGTTCGCAGTATCGTGAATCCTGATGCGATGTTTTCGGCACTTCACCCTGCAAAATTCTGAAACTCGTGCCACCTGTCCACTCCACTAACTCCTATGGCGCCACAATATTCCTTTAGCTGTCAGGATATCGCGTTTCATGATATCGTGACTCTTGCTACTATATTCATGGGACTTCAACCCATGAAACCCCGATACACGATTTCATGTGTGAATCCAACGGCCCTTGTGGCTCGGATCTACGGTCCTGCCCCTCCTAAGCTTCAACCTTTTAGAGAATGTGATGTCATATCTCCCCAGCACCTCTATGATATTTGACGGCTCACGGGATGTCGCGAATCCTTCTCAAGGAATTCTGACCGTCCGTCTTTCCTTTGAGAAATCTGTGAAGTGACTAAGTGTTCTTCCATAGAACTCGTCCACCTGCGTGAAAACTTGCGACACTTCTTGCAAACCTTCAAGGCACAAGTTCCCTGTGTTGTCTTTCAACAAACTCAAAGGCCTATCCTTCCTGGTCTTTTCTATAACTCTGAGCCTTAGAAAATACTCTTGTGCGCACTCCTTGCGGCAACCTTCAAACACTTCAAGTGTTGAATTCCCTTCGACCCTGCGCACACCTGCAACAACAGTCTCTAAACTTCTTCTCTCAGGTTCACAACACTGAGAATTTACTTGGCCCGCGCACTCTTCGCACGGCTCCTGTGCTCAACTGCACTTTTGAGAGAGTGAGAACAAAGAAACTCTATTTGAACCTTTTGTCAACGCACTCCTTGCGGACACTTCGACTGCACTCCTTGCAGGAATTCTCTGGCTCAAATAGAGAAACAATTGAAACTCATTCCTCCTTCCTCTCAGAATTCAAACTCAAACATGAAATCATATACACAGCATATAAAAAAAATGTATAACAGGAAGGAACCATTCATGAGCATATCATTCAACATCAATACACAGAGAACAAACACAAACCATGAATTTGAATCAAATCTTTCTATTAATCCAAATATTTGTACATGGGTGTTCTTACACAGCTCTCTGCATGCTCTTGCTCTTCTCCTGCTTCAATTCTCAATAATAATGTTACAAATGCACAATGAGGGTGTCTATATCCTGTTTCCCTCTTGCGCTCTCAAAAAGTCTAATCTAGAATTAAATTCTATCTACCTGCATTAACTACTTTAAATTCCTTTTACCTACTAAGGATGAGAGATAAAGGCTCAAGGTCCATTTACAATATACAAATGCGCTTCATTAAATTTCCACATTAATGTTCGCACATCAAATCCAAGAGAAACTCAAAATTTGTGCTGGCTCGTCCAGTTGTCTCTCGCCTCTGCGTTGGCTCGCTTGATGTGTTGGTGATGCTCCTGCATCATACTCCCTAGCTTGAAAAATTTCATGGGATCCTATCCATGAGCTCATGCACAGTCCGTCCATGCTTGTGTATATTTTCTTCAGTCTCCCAACTGGCATCTTCATTTGGATGGCCCTTCCATTTGACCAGATACTCGAAGTATTGCTTTTGCCTGGTCCTCTTGCTTACTCTCTTATCCAGTATGCATTCCATCTGTGACTTATTTGCAACTGGCATCTGCTTTTTCCACTGGATCATTGGCTGCTCAATCCCAACTCCTGCTTCCTCAGCTCTATATGGGTACAGATATGAGATATTGAATATCAGAGAAATTCCAATCCCATTGGGTAATTCAATCTCATAAGCATTCGCCCCAAATTTCTTCAAGACCCTACATGGTCCGATTTTCTTCATCTTCAACTTATTGTATGTTCCTCTCAGGAACCTTTCCTTCCTCAAATGTGCCAGAACCAGATCACCAACCTCAAATTGAAGTTGTCTCCTATGCTGATCTTCTCTGTGCTTATTCTCCTGACTTGATTCCAGCAATCGTCCCTTCACCTGGCTGTGAAGTTCCTTCATCGCTTCTGCGAATTCTTTTGCACTAGCGCTCCTAGTCATAGTCTGTTCTGAATCTCTCAGTTCATAAATTCCCCTCGACTACATGCCATAGACAACCTGAAATGGAATTTGCCCTGTGCTCCGATTAACTTAGTCATTATACGCGAATTCTGCCTGTGGTAATATATTGTCCCACTGGTTGTGGTGCTTTGTCACCAAGCTTCTCAACAAGTCTCTCAGACTTCTGTTCACCACTTTTGTCTTTCCATCCATCCGAGGATTATAAGATGACCTAAATGACAAGTTAGTTCCTAGCTTCTTCCATAAGGTCTTCCAAAAATTCCCTATGAATTTTGTATCTCGATCCGAAACTATACTCCTCGGAAACCCATGAAGTCAAATGACCTCTTTGAAAAACAGGTTCGCAATGTGTGTTGCGTCACTGGTCTTCTGACATGGAATGAAGTGTGCCATCTTGGAAAACCTATCCACTACCACAAAGATTGAATCAACACCTCTTTGTGTCCTTGGCAACCCCAATACAAAATCCATGCTAACTGCATCCCACGGCCTCTCAGGTATGGGAAATGGTTGATAAAATCCTGCATTTTGTTTCCTTGCCTTCGAATGATGGAAAATTATGCATATGTCTACGAATCTCTTGACATCTGCTTGCATTCCCGGCCAAAAATATGACTCGTTCAACTTTGCGAACGTCTTGTCATGACCAAAGTGCCCTGCCAATCCTCCACTGTGTTTCTGCTTCAGCAGATTCTCCCTCGTAGAGAATTTCAGAATACACAATTGATTGCCCTTGAACAACAATCCTTCTTGGATCATATACTCTACCCATTGGATTCTATCTCTGATAATTGGATTCTCAGCTACTTCATATGCCTCCTTAAAATCTGGATCATCTGCGTACATGTCCCTGAGATCATCAAAACCCAACGTTTTGACTCTGAACTCTTGTAACAACAAACACTTCCTGCTCAAAGCATCATCCACTCTGTTAGTAGTACCATAAATATGTTTTATCACAAAAGTGAAATTCTGCATATACTCAACCCATTTAACATGTTTCTGATTCAACTTCTCCTGTTGAGTCACAAACTGCAGTGCATGGTTGTCACTGTATAAGATAAATTCTTTCGGGATCAAGTAATGCCTCCATTTCTTCAATGCCTGTATGATAGCATAAAACTCCTTATCGTAAGTGGATTACTTCACCCTTGCTTCATTTAGTTTCTCACTAAAGTATGCTATCGACCTGTCTTCTTGACTTAAGACTGCCTCGATTGCAAATTTGCATGCATCACATTTCACCTGAAATGTTTTCTGGAAATTCGAAAACACCAAAACTGGTCGTTCCGTAATCTTCCTCTTCAACAAATTGAAAATCTTCTCAGCCTCTTCAGTCTAGTGAAAATGCTTGTGTCTTTTCTTCACGGTATCCATCATTGTTGCGCTAATTCCATTGAAATTCCTGATGAATTTTCGGTAGAAACTAGCCAATCTGTGAAAACTTCTCACCTCAAATATATTCTTCGGTGATGGCCAATTCTTGATTACCTCCACCTTATCTGGATCCATCCTGAACTCATTTTCCAAAATAAAAAACCCCAAGTAAATGAGTTATGTCTTCATGAATGAGGATTTCTTCATATTTATCAACAACTTCTCCTATTGTAGTTTCTGTATCACTGTAGCCAAATGCTTCAGATGCTCTGCTACTGTTTTACTGAAAACCAGTATGTCATCCAAATACACAATGACAATTTTTCCGATGAACTCCCTCAGGACTTCGTTCATCAACCTCATGAAGGTACTCGACGCATTTTTTAAGCCAAACGTCATAAAAAGATATTCATGCAACCCTTCGTTGGTTTTGAATGTTTTCTTCCATTCGTCACCTTCTCTCATGCGAATTTGGTGATAACCGCTTTTAAAATCAATCTTTGAAAAATACTTTTCTCCACTTAAGCAATCCATCAGATCATCCATCCTCAATAATGGAAATATGTACCTGATGGTTATCTTATTAATGGCTCTTGAATAAGTACACATCTTCCATCCTCCGTCTTTCTTCGGACTGAGTATTGTTGGAACATCACACAGACTCAAGCTTTCCCTGACCAAACATTTGTCCAACAACTTCTGGACTTACCTTTTAACCTATTCATTCTCTTGTGGCATCAACCAGTATGCGGCTTTGTTTGGAAAATTGGCTCCTGGTATGAGATATATATGATGATTCACACTCCTGATCGGCGGCAATGAATGAGGTAGTTCATCCACAATGATGTCAACGAAATCTTCCAGCAATTCCTGAACTTCATCCAGTAAATCATCCACTCTTGTGCTAGTCAGAACAATCATCGGTTTCCTGACCACAATGAACCGTGGATCCTCCTTCTTCTTCACCTCGGTGAGGAGTTCCTTCCCACTCATGAGAAGTATTGTGTTGCTTACTTCAGGCTTCACCTCCTTATCATTAATTGGAAGCAACATGTGTGTCCTCCCATTTTTCTCCAGGGTGTATGTGTTCATTCTCCCATCATGAATCACATTCCTGTCATATTGCCATGGTCTACCCAGCAATAGATGACAAACATCCATAGGAATGAAATCACATAATATCTAATCATTATATCCTCCTATCTTAAATTCAACCAAGCATTGTTTAGTGACAGTTACTTGGTGTCCTTTTTGTAGCCATGAAACTTTGTATGGGCTTGGATGATCAGTCGTCTCCAGCTCCATCTTCTCTACCATCTCTGTAGAAATGAGATTATCCATGATACCACTGTCTACAAGGACCTTGAATACCCTGTCCTTGGTTTTGCAAGTAGTCCTGAAAAGTTTGGTCCTTTGGACTGAAATCTCCACCTCCTTCTCGGGTGTCAAAAAGATGTTTCGCATCATCAGCAATCTTCCGCCTTCAGCATATTCTCCTTCAACATCCCGCCTCTGCGCTTCGGCGATGTGAGCTTCTCCATTTTCCTTATTTTTATCTGGACACTCATAAGACTTGTGCCCATTCTTTCCACATGTGAAGCATGTAATTACTCCACCTCTCCCTCTTCCTCTACCTCTAGTACGAGGAAAAGTGTTATTATCAGCATAATATCCTCTCTGCTGAGTATGCTGCCCTCTTTTTTCAGCATATTTCCCTCGCTGTGAGGTTCCACCTCTCTCAGTTCGAGTCTGAGGTTTCTTCCATTCCTCCTTGGGCTTTTGGAATTTATCCTGGGAAACTGATTTGCCTCTGGGCTGACTTCTGCCTCGGCCCCTCTGACTCTGCTTTCGGCTCAACTTCTCCTCAGCTTTTAGAGCCATCTCATAAGCATCTTCCACCGTTCGGATGGTTACCATGCTCATCTCATCCTAGATATCATATCTCAGACCATTCATGTATATGGATACCTTCTCATCATCGCTCTCCCGATGACCTGCTCTGATGCTCAGTTTATAGAATTCCTCAGTGTATTCCTTCACTGTCATCAGCTTTTGTCTCAGGTTCTGCATCCTCCTGAACAGAGTAATTTGATAATACCTGGGGATGATTTTTTCCTTCATCTTCGCGATCATCCTATCCTAGCTCTTGATATTTTGCTTGCCCTTGCAACGTCTGTCAGCTTGTAGTTCATCCCACCACAATGTTGCATGTCCCTTCAAGCGTGTGACAGTATGCTTGACTTTCTTGTCCTCTTCGACATCTTCATAGTCGAAGTAAGTATCCAAAGCTCTAATCCAGTCTAGAAGCTCCTCTGCATCCAAGTTTCCCTCATAAACTGGAATGTCCATATTTTCTCTTGCACCCATCTTGGAAATAGCTATGATCAAACGCTCGTTTGATGCATCTTCAGCTACAACTTCTTCTTCTCGTTCAGCCCCAACTTCACTCTCGGAATCACTTAGATCCCTAGCACTGACTGTATGTCTTTGCGCTGTCTCCATATCTTCGAGTCTTGCTCGGAGATCACGCATTTGTCTCTCCATGACGCGATATGTCACCTGCCTGCCTCTTCTTCCTGGCATTTCCCTATCCTCTGGATCGGGTGACTATCTATCTCTCCTTGGCGGCATGATGAATTATCCTTCTCTACTATAGAAAGAAAAGAATCTTTCTATGCTCTGATACCACTTGACGTAGTCGCGCTCTCAAGAACATCCGCTCACAGGATCTTCTCTTCCTTTCGGCCTGAAGAACTCCAAACAGTTCTTCTATTTCCCTCTCGGAAAATATGCACCCACAACAACGCTCGTGGGATCCCCTCTTCACACTCGGGGGATCGGACTTCGTGACTTCGTGAATCCAAGAGTCGAGCATTCGGTTCTCGAATCCCTGAAACCCGATACAAGTCAAAACTGACTTTTTCCTATCGAGGTTTTCCCTATCGCAATTTCTCCACTCGCGATGTCAAACAACGTTCTTTACTGAATCCTGAACCCCGATACGTCAAAATTCCGACACACGCGCGAGTTTGAATTTTTAACACCTTCACTCCATCGACATTTCAGAGTTCGCGGTATCGCGAATCCTAATGCGATGTTTTCGGCACTTCACCGTGTGAAATTCTGAAACTCGTGCCACCTGTCCACTCCACTAACTCTTGTGGTCCCACACTATTCCTTTGGCTATCGGGATATCACGACTCCTGCTACTATATTCATGGGACTTCAACCCACCAAACCTCGATACACGATTTCACGTGTGAATCTGACGGCCCTTGTGGCTCGGATCTACGGTCCTGCCCCTCCTCAGTTTCAACCTTTTAGAGAATGTGATGTCGTATCTCCCCATCACCTTTGTGAGATATGACGGCTCATGGGATGTCGCGAATCCTTCTCAAGGAATTCTGACCGTCCGTCTTTCCTCTGAGAAATATGCGAAGTGACTAAGTGTTCTTCCACAGAACTCGTCCACCTGCGTGCAAACTTGCGACGCTTCTTGCAAACCTTCAAGGCACAAATTCCCTGCGTTTTCCTTCAACAAACTTGAAGGCCTATCCTTCCTGAGATTTTCTATAACTCTGAGCCTTAGAAACGATTCTTGTGCGCACTTCTTGTGGCAACCTTCAAACACTTCAAGTGTTGAATTCCCTTCGACCCTGCGCACACCTGCAACAATAGTCTCTAAACTTCTTCTCTCAAGTTTGCAACCCTGAGACTTTACTTGGCCTGCGCACTCTTCGCACGACTCCTGTGCTCAATTGCACTTTTGAGAGAATGAGAACAAAGCAACTCTATCTGAACTTTCTGTCAACACACTCCTTGCGTACACTTCGACTGCACTCCTTGCAGGAATTCTCTGGCTCAAATAGAGAAACAATTGAAACGCATTCCTCCTTCCTCTCAGACTTCAAACTCAAACATGAAATCATATACACAACATATAAAACAAATGTATAACAGGAAGCAACCATTCATGAGCATATCATTCAACATCAATACACAGAGAATAAACACAAACCATGAATTTGATTCAACTCTTTCTATTAATCCAAATATCTGTACATGGGTGTTCTTACACAGCTCTTTGCATGCTCTTTCTCTTCTCCTGCTTCAATTCTCAATAATAATGTTACAAATGAACAATGAGGGTGTCTATATCCCGTTTCCCTCTTGTGCTCTCAAACAGTCTAATCTAGAATTAAATTCTATCTACCTGCATTAACTACTTTAAATGCCTTCTACCTACTAAGGACGAGAGCTAAAGGCTCAAGGTTCGTTTACAATATACAAGTGTGCTTCATTAAATTTCCACATTAATGTTCACGCATCAAATCCAAGAGAAACTCAAAATTTGTGCTGGATCGTCCAGCTGTCTCTCGCCTATGTGTTGGCTTGCTTGATGTGTTGGTGATGCTCCTGCATCATATTGACTTGTTGATTAGGTGCCTCGGCCATAGTCTTCTTGTATTTTGACAGCCAGTTTTGTCTCTTAGCACGTTGGATCTTCTTGGGTTGTTTGTCTAGATATGTATGTTGCGCCAGGGTTACTATCACGCCTATTGCCTTGTGACGGCATGAATCATGATGAGGGGATCATTGTGCACCTTCATAGATAGAGGAAAATGATAATCTGGCCGGAGTTTGTGCTTCCCGAGGTGGGTGTTGTTCATTGTAATTGTTGTTGTTATTGGGTTTGTAATCCCTTAAGGAGTTGGTTTTTGCATGACATAGAGGTTCTTGTTCCTGGTCTTCGTGGCCACTATGTCGGGTTGTTGATGTTGTCCCTTATATTGTAGGAGTTGTCTTTCTTTGTCGGGTGAGTAGTCATTTTTATCTATCTTGATTTTCACATGTTTCACCCAGTTGTTTGATTTTCTAGTCTGTTGAGTCATTGTTGTATGTGGCCTGATCTGCATGTGTTGCATTTGTTTTCAAGTTGTCTTGTTTAACTGTTGTCGTTGTTGTCGTCCTGCTTCAAACAAACAAAAAAAACAAAAAAAACTTGCACTTGCTTGCGTTGCTTGTCCTCGTAACGTATGAGGGGTCTTTACAGTTTGGGAGGTGTCCTAACTCAAGAAAGACACATTATTTGTTACGAGTTATCAAAACTAAAAGAGAATGAACGAAACTACGTCACACACGACTTGGAATTAAGAGCAGTAATTCATGCATTAAAAATGTGGTGACACTATATAATGGGCAAATGCTTTTTTTGCTAACTGATAACAATGGTGTGGAATTCTTATTCATTCAACCAGATGTTAACATAAGGCAAGCAAGATGGATGGCCTTCTTGAGAAAATTTGATTTCGAAGTAAGACACATCAAGGGTAAGGAAAAAAAAGTGGCAGATGCCTTAAGTAGAAGAATTCATGGGTTGTTTAAAATAAGTATTAGCAAGGCAAAAAGTCACCTTGAACAAAGGATAAAATCTGCAAGTAGTATTGACGAAAAATACATCAAAACAATGGCGGATTTACAAAATAATGCAGAAAATTTAGATAGAAAAGATCTGAGTTTTGACTGAAATGGATTATTAAGATTCAAAAGAAAGTTGTACATACTAGATTATGCTGAATTAAGGATAACAATTTTGAATGAAGTACACAAAGCCATATTCTGATCATCCGGGATACCAAAAAATGGTAACAACATTATGAAAGTTGTTTTATTGGCCTAACATGAAAGGTGAGACAACATAATACCTATCTAAGTGCTTATATTGTCAACAGGTGAAGGTTGATCACCAACACCTAGTCAACCGATTACAACCTCTAACTATACCATAATGGAAGTGGGAGACTATCTCACTGGATTTTATCGCAGGTTTTCCTAAAACTCAAAAACAAAACGATTCAATTATGGTAGTAATTGATAAACTTAGCAATTCTGCACATTTCATCCCTGTGAAATCTACTTATAAAGCTATTAACATCGTTGAAATATTCATGAAGGAAATTTTTAGACTGCATGGTATTCCTAAAATGGTGATTTCAGATAGAGATGTTAAATTTACATCAACGTTTTGGAAAACATTGTTTGCAGGGTTGAATACTAACTTGAATTTCATCACAAGCTACCATCCACAAGCAGATGGGAAAACTGAACAAACGAACCAGATTGTGGAAGATATGTTACGAATGTACGTAAGGAAAAAACCAACCAAATGGGATTAATACCTTCACTTAGGGGAATTTGCATACAATAATGGTTATTAGACATCGGCTAAGATGAACCCCTTCTAAGTACTGTATGGCAGAAAGTGTACAACTCGGATTAGCTGGGATAACCCAGTTGATAGACTCATGATGGGACCAAAAATGCTCTAGGAAATGGAAAAAATAGTAAGAAAATTACAGTAGAATTTAAAGGAGGCACACGACAGACAAAAAAGCTACGCAGATCTGAAAAAAAGACACCAGGAATTTCAAGTTGGAGACCACGTGTAATTAAAAGTCAAAGAAAGAAGAAGTTTATTAAATCTAGGAAACTGTTCGAAGTTGGCGCCCAGGTTTTTCGGCCCCTTCGAGATCTTAGCTCGAATTGGACATATGGCATATCAACTTGCACTTCCTGTAAATTTAAAAGTTCATAATGCATTTCATGTTTCTTTGTTAAAAAATTATGTTCATGATCCTTCTCACATTATTGATTGGAACATGGTGCAGGTGGAACCAGAAGGTGAGTTCCAAGAGGAACCTCTGTTTATTCTGGACAGGAAAGAAACAGTACTACGAAATAGAGCCATCTCCTAGGTAAAAGTGCAATGGAAGCACTTTAGTCCTCAGGAGGCCACTTGGGAATTGGAGGAAGATTTGCATAAATCTTATCCAACCCTGTTCCGAGAAAGGAACGAACACTTAGGACAATGTTGTACTAAAGGGGGAGAGAATGTAATATCCCCAAAAATAATTGATTATTAAGGTTTGTATGCACTTAGGAATTTATTTCCGTTTTTGGCAAATTCCTATTTGGAAAATTATTGCCATTTATGGAAATTACGAATTTTGAATTTGATTAATTGTAATTAATTATTGTGACTGTTGGGAAAAGATTTTATTTTCCCAACCAACTCTTTGACTATGACACATGTAAAAGACAAATCTTTTTATATTAATTGTTGAAGGACAAATGGAACAACCAGATTGAAATCAGTTGACCATGACTCCATGAGTGGGGAACAAACTTGAAATATCTTAGGGATGAATTTTACAAGTGAAAAATGAGGAATTTGGCCACTAGAATCCCCTGAAAATCAGGGATTTGTAAATCTTCAAAAATTCCCAAAGGGGGAAAAAAAACCTAGGCACAAGATGTTTTTTGATATACAACATATGGGAGGAGGCAAGACGATGTTGAGTATGCTGGAGAAAGGATATCACTTGTTGTTATGAACATTGTTCTGAGTGTGAGGAAAGGGGATTTTTTATCTCAAAGAGGACTATAGCGAAAAATGATAATTGGAATTCACCCTTATGGACTCATGGTCAGGCTAGGCATTGAACGGAGCAAGTAGTTTGGTTGGTCTTTTCTATTGTTGGGTGGAAATTGGTTGTTCCATTTGTGTTCCAGCTTCGATTTCAGATATGCTATTCTACATGTTCTCTTGATGAATATATTAATCTGATAGGAATGAGATGAGTCTGTGATAATTACTTATTCATGTGAACACATTCTCTGAACATAAATAGTATTTAGCAATTGTAAATTTGATCTGTTGTTTGATATTGGGAATATATTGGTATAAATATGAATGTGGATTTAGGTATTAGTAGGCATAAATATTTATTAAATATTGCTACAAGTCGGATAACCTTAAGTATAGACCTATAGGAAGTGCATGTGCATGTTTTTTTTACAGGTATCTGAATATATATATATATATATATATATAT
>ML780073.1:97976-114105 GCA_009831015.1 Picea engelmannii | reverse complement strand
TCAGCAATTGCATTATCCAAGAACCATGTGTTCCACAAGAAAAGTAAACACATTGACACTCGGTTTCATTTCATACGCGAGTTAGTCAATAATGGGGACATTGCACTACAATTTTGTGGTTCTAGAGATCAGCTTGTTGATATTTTCACCAAGCCACTAGGCAAGTCAGTTTTTGACTTCCAGAGACAACACTTAGGCATAGTCAGTGCTGCTGATTGTAACTGTTGAGTCTAAGAGGGAGTGTTAAATATATTGTACCCTCAACAGTATAACCGTACACTGCCAGCTGTATTGGACAGTTGTACTTTCTATTTCTGTCTTGCTTGAGCATATATAAGCTCAGCTATTTCCTATTGTTGGAATCTCTTCATTACTTCAATCTCTTCAGTTCAGTTCTGTACTTCTTCATACATTTGAATATACTATTCTTTTCTCTCTGCATTTCTCTTTTGCTCCACAATTTATCAATAAAGTAAGGGTATATTTTGCTGCAAGTAGACCTGTATAGACATATGTGAATAATGTTAAACACTTCGGGTAGGGCATAATACAATAACTCATGTATATATATATATAAACTCAGGAATACGTTTCACTGTGAGACTATAGGTATAGGACCTTTATATATATGTCTCTATAGATATATGGTAAGGTTTATATATCCAACAAGAACAATTATTGATACATGGGATATAAGGTTATGATAAAGAAAAAAAGACTTAATTGTATGGGATTGTTGTAATAAGTTTGAAGTACTCCTTCATTGGATATGAAGTGGAGACTACTAAGACTAGTTTAAGGGTGGAGTTTTAGTAATCACCTTTGTGGATCAATTTGATAAAGGTAGAAACCATGTTAGGATAGAGTTACTTTAGACTTATGGAAACAACCAGATTATAGTTTCATGGATAGTCTAAACTTTAGTCTGTTATGACAAAAATGTTGTCGCATGTAGTGAATTATTTTAATAGGCATAACTTCATGGAAAGATTAACTACCTTGTTATGTGTGGCTTGTAACTATGAATAAGTATATGTCATATTCTGATAGCGACGATTATAGTTTTAAACTGATCAAGTATAGCAGAAGCTTTAATGCACGTATCAATTTTTTTTTTTTTATTGGGTAAATTTGGGGCTTGTAACTATGAATAAGAATATGTCGTATTCTGATAGTGACGATTATAGTTTTAAACCGATCAACAGAAGTTTTAATGCACCTATCAAAAAGAAAATTGGGGTACATTACAGTAAGACTGATTAAGTATGTGTTATGATGTTACTTATTTTAGAAATGGACGAAATCTTAACGGGATGGTTTCCTTTATGTCTTCGGATGTCCCCTTTTTTGCCTTGGGTTTAGTTGAAGTTGGATTGTCTTTTATGTGTGAATTTATCCTCACGATAGCTTATCTCTTCTAGTGATAGCCTTTTACATTTTTGTCCCTGGGAATGACCCTAGATTACCCTTGGGGAAATTTGTTTGTGTTTTCCCTATCTCGGAGTAAACTACAACCTTGTGGCCAAGCCCTGTGATGTTCCCGAAGATTTTTTATGGATAGCCTGAGAGGGATAGGGTAACGGAACGTTGATCGTTCATATTGATTTGTGTGCAGATGAGAAATTCGAGCGTGTGGTAATCAGCTAGTGTGTATCCTCAATAGATTTGGTAGTAATCTTCCCTGGATCTGTCTGTCCTGTTCGCTGTTGAGAACCTCAACCTCCCGGACTTACTGTGCACCAGAACCGTTAGGAGAATGTCCCACTCTCGCACTGAGCATTTAGCTTCTTTGTGGGATTTTTGGATGGTTGCGGTGTTGGTCCACCTTCGCAGACACAACCTTTGTTGAGTGATCCCGCAGCTTAATAAACCTAAATAAGACAACAGACCTTTCCCATTAATTGGTGCACCTCAAACGAAAACATGATTGATCCGTTAGCCTGCCTAAGCCCCCACTGATTATCGCTCCTCTTTTTTCAAAATCAATCAAGTAGATGATTCAGAAATGTTTCCTTAAAGCGTAATGTGTGTAAGGACTGAAAGCATAATATGGGATCATCTCCTGACAAGTACTAAGAACGCTGATTGGCAGGAGAAACTTGTTTATCATGGAGAAAAGATCAGAAAGGGTATATATCGTAAAGAATAAAATCCAGTTTGATGACCCGATGATTTTCAATATTAATTTCAAAAAGGGTGTTTTTTAGGCTGAAAGACGTATACCTATTGACAATGGGCAGATTTAATAGGGGTTTAGTGCTTAATAAGTTTTCTATGGATAGGATTAAATATGGCTAGAATATTCTTAGTAGTCACACAAAATAAATCGCTGTGATTTCAATCATTAACTTCCTAGCTATTATAAAGATATCTGTTTATTTGTTAATCAATAATAAAATTTAATATATTCTTTTAAGGATTCTTTTCATCTTATCAACCTTTCGGCGTTGATCAGCCACAATTATGTGACTGTGCTAGTATTAAGCAAAACCATAAGATAAATAGTTTTTAAATGTTGTAAGAGAAGGCGGTGCCTTTTCCAATATGGGTTAAGCTGGCTGAGTCGTGGAGATCCTTTGTGGATGATGCGATTTCTTGTTTTTATTTTTGAACCTTCTGCCAACGAATTTATTAACATTATTTTTCCTTTAAGGAAGGCTTTAACGCCAACGAGTTTAACAACTGTAATTTCCCTTAAGGTTAATGACAACTTAGTTATCTCCACAGACAGCAGGTATTATCCCTTGAAAAAAAAAAACGTGAATTGATTGCTTTAAACGTTGGTTAAAAGATGCGTAGAATATCTAATGAGAGAGGGTAGGCCAGGTGGACTTGATCTGGAAAGGGCGACACTATTGTTTGATTGAAAAGTTTCTGTTCAAAAACAAAACTGGAATCACAGCGTTTTCTTGTCAGACCAACGTTTAAGTTCTTAAAAAGCTAATAAAAATAAAACTGGAATGACATCGTTTTTCTGCCAGACCAACGTTGAAGTTCTTAAAATGCTAATAAAAATAAAACTGGAATGACAACATTTTCCTGTCAGACCAACGTGTAAGTTCTTAAAAAGGTAACTAGCATCGTCACTAACTCGCGACTGGTGAATGCCGAATGAGTTATGACTGATAAAAAAAAATTCATTTTAAAATAAAACTTAGCTAGATAATGAAATTCTAACTGAGCTAGATAATTAAACTCTGAAGAATTTCAAAAGTTAATCATTTAAACGTGGCAATCATATGATGTTACAGTAAATTCTTAATATGATTAGGTAAATGTTAAAAAGTAAATAGGGTAACGAATGCATTTATAAATGCAAAGAAGTTATCAACAATAAATCTGATCCATTAATTTTGGAGGACGGCTAAGAATATACCAACATCTTCAATGCATAACTATCAGATTAGAATTTAAGATTAAAAGATCACTAATTGTACCCATCTCCAATAGATATACGCCTTTCAACGTAATAAAAATAAAACTTGAATGAAAATGTTTTTATGCCCCACCAACGTTTAAGTTCTTAAAATGGTAATAAAAATAAAACTGGAATGACGACGTTTTCCTGTCAGACCAACGTTTAAGTTCTTAAAAAGTAATAAAAATAAAACTTGAATGACAACGTTTTTCTGCCAGACCAACGTTTAAGTTCTTAAAAAGGTAATAAAAATAAAACTTGGTGACAACGTTACAATCCTGTCAGAAGGTGAATTAACTCAGCGTTAAATTTGAGGCAATACTTATGTTAAGAATAGGAAATCATAATAAATATATTGCACCTTCAATGACAACCGCCATCATCACGAGAGTATGACCCATGACAATAACACTTCTGAGTATATTTATTGCAGTTTATATACTGTTAAATTTGTGTGTACTTACATATTTAAAAATTGCTTGAGATGTCTAATATTTAATGAATTAATGAACAGATTTTTGCGGCATTATGGTAAACTTAAACACACCTTAAGGGTCTAGGATTTTATAAGGTTCCTAGCCTCTAAATGTCCGTTGATGATGTCCATTGATTCTTTTACTATCATCTCCCTTATAATGATTAATAATCATTATTAGTTTATTGATGTCTAATTTAAACGTGTTCACCCGAGACGGGGTAGTGAAGAATGATGACCTTGTGGAGTGGGTTTTAAGGTTGGTTAAGCGTCTACTTCAGTTGATGTCAGAATTCTCTTGTTCATGGATTCCCTCTAATAAATGATGGTTAGAGTATTAAGCTTCTTGCGCATATTGAATTGCGTCTTAATGGATAGTTTAGATTGTTAGACTTCGTGCCCACTTGAAAATTGTACTAATGTTGGTCTTAGACTTTAGTCCTTTAGCACCTAACGAATCGTTTTGTGATAAATGACCTTTTAAATAGAATAACAATTGCGCGCACTGAGTTTGGTATGATGTACTTCGTGTATTATTAGACCTCTTGCGCGCAACGATAATCGCAGTGTGGAGTGTTTTTAAGTCATAGGACTCCTCACGTTATGAAATTTCCTGGATGATGATTTAACATATGTGTCTTGCACCCTGAATTGAAAGCATTGATGGATTAATAACAAGTTTTCCTTGCGTCCTCAATATCCATGTTGTTGGATTGATCTAAAATTTGGTAATTGGCTTGCGCCTTGATTAAATGCAATGTGTGGATGAGCGAGGGTTTAGTTTACTATTTTCACCTTAAAAATCAATTGTTTGCGATATCGATTACTTGCGCGCAGTGTAACTAGGTAGATGTGAGAATTCCTAAGTGATTAGATTAATTGCGCTCTTGTAGTGATGTTGACTTATGACCAATTTAGTACTTGGATCACACGCGCATCTTGGATGTTAATGACCCTTGTGAACGAATTATTGATCGACTCCTTCGCACTTCAACCTAATCAATGATTTACTGGCACCATGGATATTACTGTGATTATTATTGGGATATTGGGGTGCATTGTTTAATGATGGTGCATGTTTTAGTTTAGAGAATAAGATTAAATGATCGCGTGAATAATGTATGGCGTAATGTTTACTTCTTGCTCGCATTGAAAAAATTTCTTGTAACAAATGATGGTTTGAATGCCATAATTCTTGTGTGCCTTAGAATAATTGTTGAATTAGGTTGACTTCACTGCGCTTTAATTTATGTTGTGCAAGACTATTTAGTAACTAGTTTTATCTCACACATCTTTTAAGTTTGCTTGTGAATGTCTTAGAAATTTTACTCCAACGCACAGCGATTTTGAATGTCAATACATGTGATTGATGGGGTGATGGTGTTGATCGTATTATGATGTTTATTTTTCCCAACACATCACTAAAAAAAATAAAAAATTGACATGTTATACGTCGCTTGTTTTCATATCGGTGGGCCATTACAGTTAGTCTCTTTTGACCAACCCTTAGTGTTTTTAAACTTAGCAATAACATTCTCATACATCCTTATTACAATAGCCCTCAACATGAGAGACACGTTTATCTCTTGCAACCTATTCCAAAGGTTTTTCCTAGGAGCCATGTCAAAAGCTTTTCTAAAGTCAACAAAACAACAAAAAATATTTGTTTTAGTATTGCATAACTCCTCTACAATGACACTAAACATAACAAGATGGTCCACAATTGAATAGTATATCCTAAACTCGGCCTGGCCTTTAGCTCTTTTACCATGGCTTTCTAGCAAAAGGTTATTCTTCTTTTCCAAAATAATTCCACAAAGCTTGGCTAAAATCGGGCTAATCATAATGGTCCTATAATTAGAGGGAATGTTTCTATCCCCATTTTTAAAAATAGGAACAATGAGGCTTTGCGTCCAGGGTTTAGGGAAGCCATGCTTGACTGCTAAATTGAAGATCTTGTGTATGTGAGGGATAAGGATAGGCCCTCCGATTTTAAAAATTTCATCTTGGTAGCTTTCAATGTCCTTAGCTTTCCCATTTGCAAGCCGCTTAACCCTAAACTCTATGTCATAAAGAAAAAACTTCTTCCTTTGTAGGGACAATAGGATTGGTGTCCATGGTATTAGGGAACTCGTAAATAATTTTATGGTAGAAATTCCAGTTCCTTAAGGGAATCCTATTATTTTCTTTAGTATTGCGGTTTTGAATTTGGCTTCATAAGTTCTTAGAATCTAGTTTATATAGTTGTGAAAGTTTATCTTTCCTTTTATTGATATATTACCTTTTTTTTCCTTTTAATTATGGATTTGTACGTATTGATATTATCAAGTTTTAAGGATTCATTAGAAGCATCCCTAATGGATTTCCTAGCAATTTTACATTCTTTATCATACAAAGGGTTGTTCGTTCTATTATTCTTTTTATAGGACACATCGAAAGAGAACTTGTTAATAGGAGTGGAAAGGGTAGTTGTAAAATTATGATAGAGTTATTTAATGTTGTCCTTATAAGTTAGGAGATTTAATTTACTATTTAAATCCTTTAATAAAATGTCAACTTTAATTTTGTCAAAGCATAAATTCCTTTGATTATCAGAATTCCCTTCAATGGCACTCCTATGCATGGAAAAGTCTAGAGTTAGGGTTAAAGGTTTATGATGAGAGTCAGGCTCATGGTCATTTAAAAGGTCAAAAGTTGTTATTTTTTTGGAAACGGGGATATCAAATATCACATAATCTACAACATGACTACCTAGCCCATGAATACAAGTCATCTGGTTGGATTTTGGCCACTTCATTACTCCATTGCAAATTATTAGGTCTTGAGAGATGAAAATATTGACTAAATTAGTACCAAACAAGTTCTCAATTAGGTCTTCATAGCTTCGTTTGTAGCTATTAGATAAAACAAGGTCCTCATCTAGCCATAAAGGATTATGGTTGAAATCAATATTTAAAAGAGTATATTGTTTAGTTGTAGTCCTAGCATAAACGTCTCCCAGAAGGAGGATCTTTCCTTCATTTTTCAAACTATAATTATATTGTTCTAAATTATTATAGGGGAAATTGTCATCTAGATTGTTTTTCTTATCAAAAGTAGAATTAATAGGTGAAAAATAATAAATTTCTGTATACATGTTCATAGCATTGGTGTTTGAAATTTCTATCCAAATGTACTGATTGAGAGGGTCAATTTTATGAAGTTGAATGTGAGGAGAAATGCTTTTTCTAATATAACAAGCTATTCCTCCTATCCCTCTACGGTGGGATTTTTTGTTCCATGTCAACGACAAGACAAATCCTTCTATGTTAGGGACCTTAGACTCCTCATGCTCCCAAGTTTCAACTAGACAGATAATATCCATATCATTGGGGATCCAACTTATCATAGGACCTTTGCACCATGGAAAGTCACGATAGTTCCAAAAAAGGATCGCGAGTGTCCCAAATTCCTATTTATTATTATCCTTCTAGTCTCTATCCCTAAAAATAAATTTTTGATTTCTAATTATTGCCCATTTTTCTTCTTTCGTGGTTTCTTTTAACTTTTGAACTCCCTTCCTTAATTCATCTTGGTCTTCAGGAATCAGGTCTTCATTTATAAATATTCCTGGCCCTTTTAAGATTAGAGATTTACTAAGTATGTTATATTTATGGTCATTACAACTTACTTTGAAACAAATCAACCTATCTTTGTGATCAATTATTTTTCCTAGACTCTTTTCTTCTATGAGGTAAGTTGTATCAATTTGTGATTTATTATTTAATTCTTCTTTTAATATTTGTAGTGTATCCTCTTGTTTTTCTTTTATACAAAAAATTATGAGGTTTAAGGCTCTTTTGTTTGTTTTTTTTTTTTTTTGGACAAAAACCAGTAATGGAGCTTATATTGAAAAATAGGGGCAAGCCACTAGTTTAGTTACATAGGATTCTTGTACTACAATACTAGTCTTAGCTGCCTTTCATGGCTATTACAAAATGTCAGTACTTCGAGTGGAACTATTACATAGTACTTGAAATTCAAACTTAGCTGCCTTGTGTGGGTACTACCAATCCCAGTACACAGAGTTATTTGCAACCTGAGCTTGCCTGGGAGCGGGATCCTGATTACTCTCGGCCTTTCTTCTTGGACTGGTCTCTTTCCAGCTGCCATTCCTTGTTCATTTGTTCCATCTGCTGCTCCAAACTGCTCACCCTCTCTTCAAATTCTTTCTTTGGGTCTTTCAGCTCCTTCGTTAGCTTCCACAAATCCTCACACAACCCTCATCTTGTATGTATAATATCATTCTCCAACACCTCCATGCGCCTCCCTGCTTCACTATCTAGGTTCTAAAGAAACTCGTCCAGATTGATCAACTGGCTACGAAGCTTCTGCATGCTTCCTTCTAATTCTGCTATTCTCTCCTCTATCGATGGTTTGTTCCCCGAGATGGACGCCATCCGGTTTGCCTCTATGGAATCATTGTTTCTTCTTTGAGTCTCCCTGCCTCTACGATCTTTTCCCTTACTTAGCCTCCTTTCTACGTGTCGACTGCTCTTTCTCTATTTCTTCCCTTTCCTGCGATGGGAGATATATAGCTCAACCTCAGATACCTTGCCCCACATGATTCATTGGTTCTGGAGTATGGGTGAGTACTTGCATTCAACAACCAAATGATTTTGTCCTCCCTCAAGTCTGAAGCTCATGCGTACTGGCTGAGGTGAAGTCGTCCTTGTGCCTGTGCTGTCGCCTTTGTCCAATTTGCCCACCTGCTCTGCCATTCCCCTTGGATGCTTACAGGATTCCCCAATTTGTCATAACTCCATTGAGGAGCATGCGCCCTTTCTCCAAATAGGCTCCTGAGTTGGCCTCTACATCTGCCTGAGTGTTGTTTCCCTGGAGGACATGGTACAACTGGATTGTTTGAAACTGTCCCAGAAGTAGCTGGATTTTGTCTAAGGAGTATTGGAGTTGGGCATTTGTGACTCTGTTGCGGTGAATTAAAGCTTGGATTATGGTCCTTGAGTCCCCTAGCACGACCAAGTCTCGAACGTTGAGGATTAAGGATTGATTGAGCCCTTTCCAGAGGGCAAGGGATTCTACTCTGTTATTGGTTTCAAAGCCAATTCCCCAGGCAAAATGAAGGATAGTAGATCCAGTGGGGCTTACTAAAACCCCTCCTCCGCCTGCCATCCCCGGGTTCCCCTTGGAGACCCCATCAAAGGAGAGAATGTAAGAAGTCTTTGTTTCTTTGCACTCTTCCATCTCATGCTTCCCCATCCTGAGTTCCCAGCTATGATTGGGAGGGATTCGGGGACAAGGTTGCTGAATATTTTGGAGGCCAATATGCCACAACCAACACTCTTCTTTCCTTTCTAATGGTTTCGAATTAGAAACCTTGGTAAAGTGGGGGGCACTTTCGCTAAAGAGAACCTTAATCCTTGTGGCTACCTGAGTCGGGCTCCTCTTTGCTTCCCTAAATAATCAGTTGTTCCTTTCAATCCAGATATTCCAGAGGATAGACTTTGGAAGCGTTCTCCAGAGAGATAATAAGTGTCCTTGATTGGTTGTCTGAAAAGGACAGAGAGAATGCCAATTCGTAAGCAGCGTGTGGGTTTCCTATGGGAGAATTGGAGCTAGGGCCCCAAGACCAAGGGTAAGCTTCCAAATCTCCCTGGCGTAGGGGCAGCCCAACAGAAGATAATCCATAGTCTTCTCTTCTTGGCAGAAAAGGGGGCATCTGGAGGGCCCTTCCCACCCTCTTCTTCTCAGGTTTTCACCTGAGAGGACTCCCCTATGTGCCACTGTCTAGATAAACACATCAATCTTTGGAATTGACTTCGTTGTCCAAACGAATTTCCAGATTACAGGGTCCGGAGGGACATGGGGGACTAAAGCGATATGTCGATACCCTGCTGTTGTAGTGTATGGTCCAGCACGATGGCCCCAACCTCTCCTGTCTTTTTCCCTTTTCTGTAACGGGGATTTCCCTTGCAACAAGCTCTTTAAGCTATTCCATTCTTCTTCAAGGTCAGGGGGAAGGATTGTAATTTCCCAGCATAGCCAGGAGTGATTCTCATCATTTCCCCAGCTTGAAATATCCCACAGGCTGTATATATTTTGTAGATGCATCCAGTCTCTGAGTTGCATGACGCCGTGTTGTGCTGATAGGGGTGGTTCTCCCAGGATTGAGCCTTCCCATATGTTGATTTCTTTCCCGTTTCCTAGAATCTAGGTGATTGGGGAATTAAACTACTGCAGAACCTTTTGGCATAGGGAGAAAATAGGGGAGCCTTTCCCCACTTTTGTTGGCCTTTCTAGGCATTTTTTCCTCGGCCCTCGATAGTACTTCTTCCACAGGGCTCTTTTGCTCCATGTGGGCTTCCCTGTGATTATGTTCCATAAAATCTTTGCCCCTAGGGATAAATTTTGGGTTTGGAGGTTTTTGAACTAGAGTCCCCCTTCTAGGTAGGGCTTGGAAATTCCCCCCCAGCTTATTAGATGCAGCTTCCTTCTGGTTTGCTTCCCTCCCTCCCACAGGAAGCGCCTGATCATTGCTTCTACTTTTTGGGCTATGAAACTAGGAGCCAGGAGGAGAGAGATTTGGTAGATAGGAATGCTGGCTAGCACGGCTTTGATAAGAACCACTTTGCCCGCCAGATTCAACCAATTAGTTCCCCAAGAGTTAATTCTGTTTTTGATCCTTTTTATCAACGGATTCCAGTGTGAGGCTTTTGGGGTGGATTTGAATATCGGGACTCCTAGGTATTTGAATTCATCCCAAATGGTGCAGCCTTGCATACCCAGGATTCTTGAGATTACAAGCATTTCCCTTGGGGTGATGTTCCATTTGTAAATTCTACTCTTGGACATGCTGATCAGACTGCCTGAGATTTTTGTGTAGATTTCTAACTCTTTTTTGAACTTCTTGGCTGTAGCTGAACTCGCATCGCCGAGGAGCAATGTGTCGTCTACAAATTGGGCATGGTTGATATCCTTTACCCCGGTAGCAATTTGTAGCCCGAAAATATTGAGGTGCGTTTGACCATAATTGAGCTGGAAGCTAAGGACAGAGGCCTGGATCGCATAAAGTAGAGGGGAGAGTGGGCAGCCTTATCTAAGGCCTCTGGAGGCTTGGAAGAACTTAGTGGCTCACCCATTTACCAAAGGGGCTATCCAGGGAGAGGCAACACGGGCTCTGATCCAGTTTATAAAGGGAGAGGCGAAACCTAACTTCTCCATCACTTGAAACATAAAATTATGTCTTACCCTATCAAACGCATTTTCTAGATCAAGCTTGACTATCATACCTTTGTCCTTCTATATGATACTCAAGTGTAGGGCCTCTTGAACAAGGATGATGTTGTCCATTAGTTGCTCACCTTTAACAAACCCACCTTGATTTTCTGGGATGATGGTAGGGAGAGTATTTTTGAGTTTGTTAGCTATAATTTTGGTGAGGATTTTGTAGTTGGTGTTGCAGAGGGAGATAGGACGGAACCTGTCAAAACTGGATGAACCTCTTTCTTTTGGAATTAGTGCCAGAAAGGATGAGTTTGTTCCTCCTCCTATTTTGACACAGGATTGGGATTTCTTGATAAGCTTGGTGAGGTCTAACTTGATGGTGTCCCATCTATGTTGGTAGAATCTGGTTGTAAAGCCATCAGGGCCAGGGGCTTTGTCGGGCTGCATTTGATCTAAGGCCTCTTTTATTTCTTGTTGATCAACCTCATTGGTTAGTTTGTTGTTGACATCTCCATGAACGTAGGTCTGAATTAGAGCCAAGGGACAAGAGGAAGGGTCTATGACAACATTCTGAGTCTCTGTGTAAAGGGCTTCAAAGGTTTGTACAACTGCTGATTTGATACCTTCAAAATCAGTTATGTTCTGATCGTGGGTATGGATTTTCGTTACATTCTTGAATTGCTTCTGGGCCTCCGCTTGCTTGTGGAAGAAGCTAGTATTCTTATCCCCAGCTTCTAGACAGAGGCACCTAGACTTTTGTTGCTATTACTTTTCTTCCTCTCTGCAGGCTTGGTGCAAATTCTTTTGCAGCTTTGCCTCTTGCTATAGGTTTTCTTGAGTGGCTTCCAAGTCTTCCATTCCAAGCTAGTGGATTCCAAGCTTTCTTTGCACTTCTTGACGGTCATCTATGGGGCTTGAGATGGTTTTCGCCTAGGATTTTAGTGCTTCCTTTAGTCTTCTAAGCTTTTCTTCCCAAACAAAGAAGGGGGAGCCTTTCACAATTCCATTCCAGGTTCTGGAGACCAGGGTTGGATAGCCAGCCTCCTGGATCCATTTTGGGTTGAATCTAAAGGGGATCGGACCTAGATTGTTTTCAAAGGACATGTCTAGGGTAATTGGCTTGTGGTCTGACACACTATACGGGAGGATGGTAGAAGAAAGTGTGACGCCCATAATCATGAAGGTGCTTTGGACTAGGAACCTGTCTAACCTTGTTGAAATGTGCCCTAGTCCCACCCTCTTATTGGACCAAGTGTACCTCCCTTTAGCTGGCTTTATATCCTCCAATTCCCAGACAGACATAATATCCTCTACCCATTCCCTTGCTGGGTCTCGAACAATTGAGCCTCCTTTTTTCTCAGTCGCTGCAAGGGTCAGATTAATATCCCCCCCAAGGATGATGTTTTCCAACTCGTTTTGATGCAAGAAGTCCCTTAAGGTCTCCCAACAGATTTTCTTATCCTCCAATAGGGCAGGCACATAGAGATTAAAAAGGCTTACCTGACATCCGGTTTCCAGGTGGAGAAGATTGGTGAAGATCCAGTGTTTGCATGCTTCATGCTTGATGAGATCGTACTTCTTTGAGTTCTAGAGTGTGCCTAGTCCGCTCGAGGCACCTCTTGCGTTTTCTACGATTCCTTTGTTGATGTTCCATCTAGCTTTTTCTTTTCTAAGGAAGTCTTGTCCTTCCATCTTGGTTTCTTGGGTTATAAGGATCTCAGAGTTTGAGGATCTGATGATGTCTTTGAGCACCTCTTCCTTAGTCTTACTACCAAAACCCATGTAGTTCCAAGAGGTTAGTTTCATTGATTACTTGGGGGAGTGTTGTGGGCTCCTTGGGGGGGGATGGATTTTTTCCTGGTTTGTCTGACATTGATCAGATGTCTGATGGTTGGTTGTGATCCACCCATGACATCTCTATAGGTCTCCTTTTCTCTTTCCGCCTTCTTTGTTTTCCTACCTCTGCTTGGTTTTTTTGGAGTGATGTCAGTGCCGCTATATTCCTCACTATTACTGTCTGAGGATACCTCACCTTCCTCCACCTCTGGATCTTTATTAGGTTCTTTTGAGTTTTGTCCTTGTTCCTTTTCCCTTTCTTGCATTGAGACTTCTCTCATTTCTAGGATAGGGTTCCCTTGTTCCAAGTCCGTTGTGGGGGTATGCTGAGGGAATACCTCTGCTGCTTCCTTTATCTTTTCTAAGTCGGTCGCCATTCCACTGTGTCCTGTTTCTGCAATGATTCCTTGCTCCGCTGGTTGTGTTTGGATGGTATTTTCAGTTCTTGGACCCTTTTCCTTTGAGGAGGGTCTCCCTCTTCTCGCCTGTTACCAGCCTTCGTTTATGTCTTTGTCCTTGTTAAGATCTTTTGGGTAGTTTCTCTGAAAGTGGTCGTATTCATGGCACCCCCTGCATTTGAATGACAACTGTTCATAGTCAAGATTCTGGTAATGCTTCCAATCTCCCACCTTTATCTTGATTGCCTCTGGAAGGCCCACCTCTAGATTTACTTCCACACAAATGCAGGTGCAAGAGTATTAATCCTTTGGATCTGCCCTATCAATGTATTGTCCAAGTCCATTTCCGATTGCTTGGAGCGAGGAGGTGTTTCAACAATGGATTGGTAGATTTGGGAGTCTGACCCAAACCGAGACTTCCTTGGGTACTTTCGACTCTGGATCAAAACTGGGGTTCCAGCGGTTCAAATAGAGCCCTTGGGTTCCCATGAAGAATGGCCCGTTTCTGAAGATCAGGTCCCAACCTGCTTCAGAGATGAATTCGAAGATAAAATAACCTCTTCCCACCGCATAACATGTTATGCCGTTCTGGATTACAGGAAGCCAGTTCCTTTGAATCCAATTATCTGTGGTCCTGGTTGAGGGCCAGAGTCCCATAAACTATCCAACCAACCCACGCTCTGAAAAGGACACTGCTACACGCATAGGGTGGTCTGGGGGCAGGTCGATTTCCGAGATCGAATCAAGTCGTTTGAAAAAGTTGGGCGGAGCAGTAGAGGGAGGCTTCTTGCCATGGGAGGACAAAATCTTACTGAAAGAAACGACAATTGAGGGAGGGGCTCGGGGCTCCCCACCTCTGTGGGAAGCCATGGAAAGCCCAAGGTGGCCTCAGCTTGGTAGCCACGACTCGGCTCTGAGCTAGGTCAAAATTTTAATGATCAGTTTAAGGCTCTTTTGTTATGCTCATGGTCCACTTCTATTAGCTTATTAATTTCCTATTTGATGGGTTTGATATCCAATTTGATATCCTATATCTCAAGTTGTGATTTTCTTCAACCCCTCCTCCTTGGGTTGATTGTTTATGTTTTACCATTTCTTGAATCATATCTTCCATTCTATGCAAATCACTCTTGACCCCGAAGAATCTATCCTCTATTTGAGTTTAAATGATATATTTAATTTTTTTATCAATCATTGTCTCTAGCTCTAGTTGGATTTTTAGGTCTCTTTCTTAACTCCTTTTTTCTAATGATTCTAACTATATTTGAATTTTGGTATTTCTCTTTTCTCTCCTTTTTTCTTTTGATTCCATATAATTGTAAAGGATCTCTAGGGTGACTTTGGGGGGGCTCCTCCTATTTTGGAATAGGTGGTGGAGTACTCATATTGAAAAGAAGAGAAAAAAAATAACAATCATATTAATTGATAATAATGATATTAATTATTATCTATGAAATCAACTTTATTTATGAAGCTTAAAATAAAAAAACAAATAAAATATATTTTATTTTCGTAGATTATAAATATATTTTAAATTAAAATTGAATCAAAGTAAAAAGTGACTCACCTCATTTCACATGTCCAATTGCTCAACTAGTTGAAGAAGCCAAAAATAATTTTTGAAAACCTCAAAAAAGTTGAAGAAGCTAAAAAGATTATTCTAGGAAAAAAAAGTAGAAACCAAAAAGAAGTATTATCCCAGGTCAAAACAACAGATATATAATGCTAGAAATAAAATATCTCTTTCAAAACAACATAGAAGTATTAATTATTAAATTAATATATTATTATGTTAAAATGTTAATTATTTAATTGGTTAATGTTATGTATAAAGTAAATATCAAAACATTTAACATAAAATACATTAATGTATAATGTAGCATATTGAATAATAAATATCTTAATAATAAATTGTATTAAATAATTTAAAAAATAATATATTATAAATTGATAAAGTAAAAATAAAATAAAACATTAGTAAAGAATTTTAACAAAGTAAAAATACCATAAAAACAAACATTATTACATAAAAACAAACATTAAACTATTACATTAACATTATTACATAAAAACAAACATTAAATGAGTAATACATTAATACAACATTAATTTTAATAATAATAATAATACATCATTACATTAATCATTAAAAAAATAATAAATAATAAATACATTTATAAATTTTGAATAAATTTAATAAAGTATTGAAATATTTTTAATTTAATACATTAATAAAATATTAAAGTTTAACAAAATATACTAATAAAATATTAGCAATATATGAATAAATAAGTTAGTCGTTTCTCGGCCATAAACTAGTCCCCCATAACTAATATATATATGCCCAGTCTTGGCTAAACTATTGGGGAATCATGGAAGAAACCACTATTAAAAAAAACGTCAAATCAAAATTTAAGGAAAAAAAGTGGTGTGATAAAGAGTTAGAGGAAAAAAGAAAATTAAGGTATTATAAAGATGTAATCAACCCTAATCTAGAAGATCAAAATTATCTATTTGTTTTGCCAAGTGTAAAGAAAAAAATAAGCATTGCTAAGATAAGAACAAATTCTCACGAGCCTCATAGTGAAACTGGGCATTGGTCAATTCCTAAAACACCATGGGATGAAAGAGTGTCTCACCTTTGTGACACTAAAAAGGTTGAAGATGAAAAACACTTTCTCTTAGATTGTCCAGCCTATACCCATATTAGATCTCATTTTCAAAATATTGATCACACTACCAACCTTCCTAACCTCTTAACTCAACAAAAGTATGGTG
>ML780073.1:48084-97926 GCA_009831015.1 Picea engelmannii | reverse complement strand
ATAAAGAGATTTAAATATTTTTTATTTTAAGTTTCATAAGTAAAAGTTGATTTGAGAGATAAAGTCAATCCATAATAATAATTGTTACATTTTTTTTCTCTTCTTTTCAATATGAGCACTCCACCACCTATTCCAAAAACTCAACCTAACAAGGGGAGGCCCCCAAAAATAGCCCTAGAGATCCTTTACGATTATATGTAATTAATAGAAAAAAGAAGAGAAGAGAGAGATGCCAAAATCCAAATAGAGTTAGAAACATTAGAAAAAAGGAGTGAAGAAAGAGATGTAAAACTCCAAATAGAGCTAGAGGCAATGATTGATAAATAAAATTAAAGATACCATTCAAAATAAAATAGAGGATAGATTCTTAGGGTTTAAGAGTGAATTGCAGGCAATGAAGGATACAATTCAAGAAATGGAAAAACATAAACAATCAAGCCAAGAAGGAGGGGTTGGAGAATATCACAACTTGAGAGATAGGATTAAAGAGCTAGAAGAAAAACTAACCAACAATTTGACCCTCAATAATATGGAAAACAAATTGGATATCAAACCCATCAAAGAGGAAATGAATAAGCTAATCAAAGTTGACCATGAGTGTAACAAAAGAGCCTTTAACCTCATAATTTTTGGTATAAAAGAACAAAAAGAGGAAGATACACTAACAATAGTAAAAAAAGAATTAAAAAATAAATCACAAATTGATACAACTTACATCATAGAAGCGAAGAGGCTAGGAAAAATAATTGATCATAAAGATAGGTTGATATGTGTCAAAGTACATTGTAATGGCCATAAATATTGCTTACTTAGTAAATCTTTGAGCTTAAAAAGCTCAGCAATATTTATAAATCAAGACCTCATTCCCGAAGACCAAGCTGAATTACGGAAGGAAGTTCAAAAGGGAAAAGAAGCCAAGAAAGAAGGAAAATGGGAAATAATTATAAATCGAAAATCTATTGTTAGGGACATAGACTAGAAGGATAATAATAAATGGGAATTTGGGACACTCAGGATCCTTTTTTGGAATTGTCGTGGCTTTCAATGGTGCAAAGTTCTGTTATAGCAAGATTTTCCTCACCATTTCTATCTTGCACAGAGGGGCTTTTTCCATTTCCCTATGCAGGCTTATTATCCCTTTTTGACAAATCTATATCTAAAAATTAACATTTTTTCCACATATACGCGCCCTATCAGCTATGCAACAAGCGTATATGCAGGTTGCTGCACTATAGCCCACGTACATCAAGATTTTTTCTAGAAAATACAAAATGGATTCGGGTTTCCATGTCACGACAAGAGATCTATGATCCTTGGCCTTCCATATACTGGAAACATTCTGACTGAACCCTTCAGTTGCATTTTGAAGGCTATAAGAGCACAATTTCGAGCTATGGAAAAGAGGATAAAGCATTCAACTTTGACAGCAAAGTTACTCTGGAGAAATTAGTTCATATTGAGTCTGCATCCCTTTGTCCCTCAAGTCTGAACACAGTGTTCAACCCCCAAGCTCTTTCCTTATTGCTGAGAGAACCTCATTATCTCTCTCATTCGAGCTTTCCTTTGGTGGAGGAGTGAAGTGATGGAGGCCCAATTGGAAGGAACTTGGTTTCTTGGTTTCGAGACATGCCGACATGAAAGTCTGTAATGTTGTCACTTTTGCTGATCAATTATTAATAGAAATACTCCTTTCTCGTCCTATTAGTATCATGAAAATATTTGATTATTATCCATGGGCATGTTTGTAATGTTTATTAATGGATTATGTTATCTAATGTGCTAATCCCTTTTATATTATCACTATATACTTTCTCTATTTGTTTGTTAATAACTTCTTGCAGGTATAAAGCTTTGGGTCGAAGTGCTCAATGGTGGAACATCATCGAACGTTGGATCGAGGTAGGCCTCTATCTTGTCCTACACATTAGTTTATATAACATATGATGGAATTGAGTTGATTTCTGTAGTCATACCTATTTGTTGTGGTTTACCCTTGTCCATATAGAGTTTTTCCCTTGTAACAGAAATGATGACTCCACTAGGGATAGATATTCCTTCTAAGGGTTGAAGAATTTGTCTTCCTACATTTCTCTTTTTCCTTTGTGTTTCTTGTTATTTCACTTCTTGACAGAGTCTGTTCACTCTGAGTATGAGTTTCCATCCTTTTTCTCTTGCCTGACCTTGTTTTAAATCATGTATGCTTATTTTTGCCTTACAGTCGCATACACATGCGCCCTACCTCTCTGCAAGATGCGTATATATGCTATGTTCTTCTGAAAAGTCGCGTATACAACTTTTCCTGGCTTGTTTCCTTGGTTTGGTGATTGTTGGGTGAGATTTGATATGTGATGAGCCTTCTTGGGTCTCTGTAGTGCCTGTTGATCTTCTCTCGGTTGATAGGAAGCCTGTTGGGAGTTGAATTTATGGGCATTGTATTTCTCATTGTTTTTCACTTTTGATTTGTCCTTGAACCCTGGGTTGTTTGCTTGGCTTCTTGATTTTCTACTTGAGTCATTTTACTTATACCTAGTAGAATTATTTATATCAGGCTGCTTCCCAGTCCATGCATTTTCTTTTTAACATATTGAAAATACAAAAATATAGGCATTTTGCATTGTTTAACATTTTTTCTTTGAACCTTTATCATTAGTTTAGTCCATTTGGCGAAAGATTGCATTTTATTTCTGAATTGCAGAGTTGAAATTAAAAATTGCACTTTTGTTATTAGCATATCATTCATTGAAAAGATAAAGATAGACTTTGCATTATATTCATTTTTATCTTCTTTCAAAGTCATAACATCATGAGTTTCACTTCTGTACCCTTTTGAGTAATCACGACCAATAAAATTTATTCTTTAAACTAAAATTTATTAGACACGATTTTATTTTTAGGGTGCACAAACTAGTCTAGGATTTAGTACCTTGGGATAGGAATTTGTGAGTAAACTTCTCCAAGGAAATTAAATAAACATATGTGTCTGAGACAAGGAGTTGAGAAATACATTGTATAATTGGTAATATCAGGAGGCTCCTCTCACACCGGAGTTAATCACAAGGTCGTGGGAAGTTAGTTGAAGGGATAACCCCTGGATACTCGCCTAGTGTCAGAGATATTTATGTGGATTTATTCGTATTTGGGAATCTTGCTAATGCGTATACCTCTGTGAGAGGCGGTGATTTAAAGGTTTCAGGCTTTTCTACCCTACCCATATGGTGATCCAGACTTACGACTGCTCGCCTATGTATCAGTTATATAATGGTTTATTAGTTGCTTGACTTAGGTATCTCATAGGTTACTTGCAGGGGTTATTTTCCTTGTATCTTGGGTTAGATAGAGGTCGGACAACACACAACCTTTATGGAGGATCACCTCTCTGGGGGGATCTGACCGACTGGTTTTAAGCCCACGAGGGCCTCTATAACTAATTATGTTACCTCCAAACTTTAGGAGGGAGTCTTAGGTCCCTCTTGAATGAGGCATACCTTCTTTAGCGAGGGAGGCCACTCAGCCACTTTATCCTGTTTACATGCATATTGGTCATTCGAATTTTTTTGGTATGCTCTTTGACTATTAGTTGGCCTTAGGATATATTTGTATTTTGTAGAGTCATAAGTCATCATGGAGTCAGACCACCTTCCCCGCCGGTCCCGTCGATTACTACAGTTACCACTAGATTTAGAGTTCTTTCCTTCTAAAAGGCATAGAGTTTGTAGAAGTGGTACATATACATCCACCTTTCAGACTTGTGATTCCACAAGGATGAGTACTGAGTCTGGTTTTCAGAATACTGGGAGTTCTTCGACTCCCATACCCACTATAGTTAATGGCACCCGTTCAACTCTTACAATCGCTACAGTTGCAACATCAGAGGCCTATACGAGTACTATGCCTCGGCCTGTAGTTAATGCTTCATCTCTTGCCTCAAACCCTTTTGGGGGTTTAGGAAACTCGTCAGGTTACAATGTTTAGTCCATCCCTATGGCTTCTAGTCCATTTTCTTATGGTATGCCTAACTTCACTTCATAGTTTTTGACTGCCACTCCAGCTGCTGGCCCTAATGCTAGCCTTGGACTTGGGGGCACTACACCTCCTTACACTCCTTTCCCATTTGGTGGTTCTCATATCCCCCAAGAAAATCATAATTTAGGAAGCGTCCCTTTTCTTAACCCTGGGTCCAATCCTTCTATGGTTGGATGGAACAGCCTAGCTAGTGGACAAGTTCCACCTTATATCCCTATCTCCTCGGTGACGATTCCGACCAATACTTTTGGCATGAAGAATCCACTTCAATCCTCTGGGTTCCCACCTGGAAGAGGTCAGTCTTACACTTTGGGCAACCCGCAACCTAGATCCAATCCGGTTGGGGGAATTTTTCACAATCCCAAGCTCAAATATAATCCGGCTGGGGGAAATTTTCATAACCCTTATCAAAACATTCCTGCTGGGATGATGCCCAATCCATATTACATGAATCAGCCCGGAGGAGGGCCTTATAATTCTAGACAAGGTTTTGGTCCTCACCAGAACCCTGAATGGAATGCAGTTCCTAACGCACAATCTTTCACGAGAAGCTGGGGTCATATGTCGCAACCCCATCTTCCCTTTCTAGCCACACTTAGTCTGCCAGACTTGTCTAAATTAATGAATGACCCAATGATTCATGATCCCACATGTCCCCCTGTCCGTACCAAACATACAAGGAATGGCGAGGACCCTGGTGATCAGGTCACTACTTTTCACCTTTGGTGCTCATCGAATTCTCTGAACCATGATTCTATTAGATTACAGTTGTTTCAGTGCATTCTCATTAGAGTTGCATCACAATGGTACATTAAGCTACCTAGGCGAACATATAGGTCATTTCATCAGTTGGTGCTAGCCTTTCTCAACCACTTTCAACTACCCATTCGTTACCATGTTGGCCTTGAACTTTTGTCGACTCTACGCTAGGGTACCGACACTCACATCTCAGATCATATCCAGAAATGGCATAGGTGAAGACAGTTGATTAAGACTCCTATACCCATAGCCTTTCTTCTAGAATGGTTCCTAAAGTATTTTCACACTCCTATATCAAAGGATGTTGCTACTTCCCAGGTCTTCAATGAGGAAGAAGCTATCTTTAGAGCCCAACAACTCGATTTGATATATGCTCAGTCTGGGATCTTATATCACCTTCTTCTAGATGCACCATGGCCGAATCACGATCCTAGACAGAATACCGGACCAGATACCAATGGAATTGTAGGGTCCACCAATTTAAATTCCACAGACTCGGCAACGAAGTCTTCCAGAGGACCAGCTTCATCCACATCCTCCAAACCCACCCAATCGGTGGATGTACATTCCGTACAATTGTCGAAAAACCCAAATGGTGACCAGCAAGAAGATGGGAATAAAAGGAAAGGTCGAAATAATCGTAAGGGTGGGAAGAATAATAAACCCAAGGACAAAGATAATAATGGGAAACAAAATGATAATGCTGGAGAAGGAAATAAAGAGAAACGTAAGGTGAACTTTCCTTGTAAACTTTGTATCGATGACCACATTACACATTTATGCCCCAAACTCATGGAGGTTGCGAGGCTTTTAAATCTACTTCCCGTTGTGCTGACAAATCCATTTCCACACAACCAACACTTAGCCGCGATGTCTTCGATCGCCGAAAAAGCACCTGGTGGAAGTCAAAACCCACCGATGCAAGATGGCGACCGTATTTGCATCAATATGGTCGACGCGAAAATTTATATAGCCACCCGCTCTTGAGATTACGGCTCTTTAAAATCTAGTACTAGCCTAGAATATCCTCCTCCCCCTCCGGAGACACACTTATAGATTGAGAAACCAGAGCCACTGCCTCGTATTTCGAAAGGAGTACTTAAGCTCTCTACCCACAACCCTAATGCTAGAGCCGCCCAAAAATACTCCATTGTTGAAGATCTGGGACAAACCCCTTACGCAATGTCAACTTTGGAGGTACTCCAGATGTGTCTGTCACAGAGGAATTCCTTACTCTCTGCCTTAGGAGCTCTAGAACCTAGTGGCTCTAAATTTATCAAGTTTGACGTCACGGATGTGAAGCCTCACTTACCCTCTTATGTGACTTTCCAAATCCACGTGGAGTATTCCAAATATACTATCAAACGAGTGGTCGTTGATGAAGGTGCTACAACCTACCTGATGTCCCTAGTCTATCGGAAAGCTATCGGTTCCCCAACACTTTCCAAGTCATCGAACATGTTGACTACATTTGACGGTCATTCCTTCCGCCCTCATGGTATTCTCCCCGCCTTTCTGGTCCAGTTAGGTGGGAAGACAGTAGAGGTGGAAGAAGAGGTAGTTGATGCACCTCTCAATTATAACTTGTTACTAGGTCACAATTGGACCTATGCTATGCTCATTGTCATATCATCTGTCTTCCACACGCTTTGTTTTCCTCATCAGGGGGAGATCGTGACGGTCGACTAGTTATCCTTTGCGTACTCTAGTCCTAACGCATATGTTGGACCGTCGATTCTAGTTATCCACAATTCTTAGCCGGAAACTGAGAATATCGTTGTCAGAATGTACTCTTCCCTCATGGGTACTTTCAACTTCTCGGCACTGATTCACCACGTTTACACCATGTCTAGTAGGCTTGTTTCTACAGGGAGGTCCATTCCTTTCCGCACTTTCTATCTTAGTGATCCATGGACCCTAACTTCTCCGACTTCATTGAGAGAAGGTCAGTTTCCTGTTGGGATGGCTATACCACTATCGATAGCAGAGATTGCATATTAAGATGTTCTTGACTCTTCTGCCGATCTCGATCCTGTTACCTCGCTGACAGATGAGGAGGATCCTATTCTTAGTCTTTTAGGGGCCACCTTGTTATCTTGTTCACATGAATTCTTATATGCGGCTTTGCCTTCAGATGAATCCATCCTTGAAGGCATGAATGGTTCTGAGAGACCTTGGGATGATATGCATCATCGATCCTATTTTCTCCCAAGTCTTGAAAGAAACAAGCAAGATGATTTTCGGTCTACCTTGAGCGAGATAGTCGGTCATGCCATAGTTCCACTCTATACGCATGACATTTATGCCGAAGGAAATATGGAAAGTATCTCTCCAATCGTCTTGATTGATATCTATTGTAGCCCTGGCAATATTGAGAATGTAAATATAGGTGTGGATTGTTCACCAGAAGAAATTCTGATCTACACCAATCTCTTCAAATAATTTTGAGATGTATTTGCTTGGTCATATGAAGAGATGCTATGGATCGACTCTCGTATTGTCGAACATGAGATTAGAAATTACCCGGATGCTAAACTTGTTCGACAACATATTAGAGTTATGAATCCTAGGAAGGCCCCTGCTATTAAGGCAGAGGTGGAGAAGTTCCTTAATGTTGGCTTCATCTACCCAGTTCCCTTGATCGAATGGGTATCCAACCCCATTCCCGTAAATAAAAAAACAAGGAACCATCCGTGTGTGTAAGGAATTTCACAACCTGAACAAGGCTTGTCCTAAAGATAACTTCCCCACGCCTTTCATTAATCAGATTCTCGATGAGTGTGTGGAAAGCGAGATATTTTCTTTTATGGATGAATTTTCATGCTATAACCAAATCGAGATCAAACCTGAGGACCAAAACAAGATGAAATTTATATGTCCTTGGGGTACTTTTGCATATCGGAAAATTCCTTCCAACCTTAAAAATGTTGGAGCAACCTTCCAATGCACCATGAATTTCAATTTTCACGATCTCAAGCACATAGTCAAAGCCTACCTAGATGATCTTGCTACTTACTCTAACAAAAGAGTGAATCATGTTACGCACCTTCGGCTAGTCTTTGAGAGATGTCGTTACTATATAATCTAGTTAAACCCTCATAAATGCATCTTTTGCGTTAAGTCCAATCGTCTCTTACAATTTTTAGTTTCTGAGACTAGGATCATGGTGGATCCTCTTAAGGTTGAGGAAATAATTCAGATACCTCCCCTGCACACAATTACACATCTTCAAGGTTTACAGGAAAAAGCTAACTTTGTACGTCGGTTCATAGTGAATTATGCCAATATTACTAAAGGTTTCATGCGCCTCTTGAAGAAAGACACCCCCTTTATCTAGGATGAGTGATCCCAAAAGTCTTTCAACGCTTTGAAGAAGGCCTTGGTATCGACCCCTCTACTGAAATCCACCGATTACAATAGATATTACCTGTTGTACATTGTCGCGTATGTAGAGACGATTCGTATGGTTCTAGTTCAGGAGGATGAGAAGCTCCATGATCACGTCATCTACTATCATAGTCGAAATTTAGTTGGTCCTAAGATTAATTACTCTCACGTTGAAACGCTAGCTTTCGCTTCCGTACACGCAGTCTAACGCTTACGTCACTATATATTACTTTGAAAAACTACAGTGGTTGTTGATGTCAATCCATTTCAATACGTCCTTACTAGACGTATCATCGGAGGGAAATATAATAAATGGATTGTCATCTTACAAGAATTTTATCTCGACTTCGCTTCGGCCAAGTCCAAGAAATCAATAGTATCTGCAAAGTTAATATCCTATTTCCCACGATTAGATGAGGATGTTATCCATGTTGATTCGTTCATAGACAAACACATTTTCCTTGTCTCGTCGTTCGATCCTTGGTATGAAAACATTGTTTTATATCTTCAAACCTTGAAGTTCTCTCAGCATCTCTCGCGAGATGAGTGACAACGCATTAGATACCAAGCTAAAAAGTATACCATATTCGGCGACACTTTATATCACCGAGGAATAGATAATATATTTCATCGTTTCTTAACCCACGAGGAAGATAAGTCAGTCCTAAATGATTGCCACAAAGGGGCTTGTGGTGGTCACCTATCCGAGCTTGCAACAACCCAAAAAATCTTGTGAGTCGATTATTTCTAGCTCACTATCTTTAAAGATTGTATCGAAGCAGTTAAAAAGTTTCAACCCTGCCAGGTGTTCACTCAGAAAATGTGCTCTCATCCAGCCCCTCTTCACCCATTCATTATCGTCGGTCCCTTCACCAAGTGGGGGGTAGATTTCATCGATTACAACCCAACTTCGGCCATGGGGCATCAACACATTATCATTCACATCGACTACGTCACTAAGTGGGTCGAGGCCATGCTTACCATAAAATACGATGGGAATATTGCAGCCTTCTTTTTGTTCAACCAGATTATCGCTCAGTTCTGTATCCCGAGTGAGATTGTAACTGATCATGGTAGTCACTTTTAGAATGAAATGATGGTAGAAATAGCATCTAAGATGGGGTTCAAACATGGTCATTCATCCCCTTATTACCCCTAGAAAAATGGGCAAGTAGAGGTTGTCAATAAGTCTCTCAAAACCATTTTGTGAAAAATTCCCAGTTGGAGTAATTCCAATTGACACATCATGCTATATCCTGCTCTTTGGGCATACCGAACCTCGATTAAGACTGCCACCCATTTTTCCCCTTTTCAGTTAGTGCACGGTGTGGAGTCGATTCTTCCTGTTGAATGAGAAATCCCTTCTCTCAAGTTGGAATTCGAGCTCCTACTTGACACTTCAGATTTAGAACGACGCCTTATGCACCTAGAGAGTCTTGACGAGCATCACCGAGATGCCTTTACGACTATCAAGGTGAACAAGAAAAGTGTCAAGGTTGAGTATGACAAGTCTATCTATCCATAGTTGTATGCTGAGGGTGACTTGGTCCTTTTGTATGACCAAGCCAAAGAACTGTTAGGGGCAGGCACGTTTAAACCCATGTGGCAAGGTCCTTACATTGTGCGACGTGTCTTAGAAAAAGGAGCCTATGAATTGGATGATTATGAAGGAAATAAGTTGTTCGAGCCCATAAATGGGCTCTACCTGAAAAGGTACTATGCTTGAGCCCTAGGCTTGGGCGAAACTCTTTGTATACCAATGCAAATTTAGTGTATATACATATCTTTTCTCCTTTTCTTTTGCGTTTAGCTTACTTATCGATTTTTCCCTTTGTTGGCAGATGTCAACGGAGTCTTCAGTCTACTTAGGATTTGCAGACGAAGCCAGTCATCATACACAGAACTTGGCTTCTGCCGCATGGGTGGTTTACTCACCCGAGGGGCTGCTGGTGTCTTCAGGTGGCACATGCCTAGGTCCATCCACAAATAATGTGGTCGAATATAGCGCCTTCATAGAACTTTTGTTAGATGCTATCTCACATGACATTTTCTATTTAGAAGTTCACCTGGATTCCCAATTAGTAGTATGTCAATTCAACGACCGTTACTGCATGCATGATCCTACTTTACTCCGTCGATTCCTACGGGTACATCCTTTAGAACGACAATTTGATTTTATTACATATTATCACATTCCTAGGAGTTCCAATCATGTATCTGATGCATATGATAACTACGTCTTAGATTGGCATTTGTCACATTAATAAAGCAAAGAAAACCAATAAATCAATGTACACATTGTAAGATATAAGTAAAGCCAAATATCCCTTTTTATATATATTTCAAAATATGGTGTTTATATTACAAAATTGGGGCTAAAACCCTCAATACACATATACAGCCGTTATATCCCACAACATCTATGCCTTTGGCACCAGATGTGTGTCATGGTAGTAAACCACGACATTTGCAAGACGCCGGAAGAGTCATACCCATACTCTAGGTACACCAACCACCTATCGTTGCATGGCTTCAGGAAGATCCTTTACCTGAACCGTAGGAATCCTCTGTGTCAAAAGAGACAAGTTACCTTGCACATTTTGTAGGAATCTCTCTGCTTCTCCTCCCATCGCTTCATCTCCTCAGATCCTCCATGTATGTCGCAGAAATCCATCTAGCCATCATGGACCCATGTCTGCGATCACATAAGTGTCTAGTGAATACTCAAACACCATCCCAAAAATATTTTTGCTCTTTAAATACAGAAAATAAAAAAAAATGAAATATTTAAAAAAGAATTCTTACCTATATCACCATAGGTGCCCTCTGGTGGAAGTGGTATATCAGGATCTCCTCGAAAATGGATCCCCGCATAAGGATAGTCATCCAAATCAATGATCTTTCGCCGCCACTAGAAGAAAAAGTCATCGTTGTAGGGTGTTCATACCCTACCTCCACCCTGTCATCTCATGACCTTGATCCACCATGCCATGGTTGGATTGCGCGGTCCTCTAGGAAGAATCTCCACTCTAGGTCCTAGACCGAGAATCCACTCAAAAAATAAGTTGCAAAGGATAGAGGCAAACCCAAAGTTTCTCTTACCCCCTTGTTTGCACTCTGTCAATTGACCTTTCATGTTTATCATCAGCGAGGTACACCAGTCGAAGACAGTGGGTCTAGAACACTCTATTTCGTAGAACATAAGAGGTCTCGAAGCTTGATGCAATGAGGCTAAACCTATGATCCTGGTAAGCACAAGCACTATGATCTTCAAACTGAGGTTTCTTATTGCCCGGATAGGGACTTGACTTCCCACCTTGGGAGTCCTTGCTACACAGTGGGCATCGATATACTCTTCGATTTTCATCCCACTCCTTGCTCCGCATGACTTGAGGTTCACAACCTCCCCTCGGTGTGATAGACTAGTCAAGAAGTAGATGTCCTCTGCTTATATCCTTAGTGGTTTTCCATCAAGGATAAAACTCTCGCTATCAGGGTCCCAGTAACCCACCAACATCTCTAATAACCTCACTTGGGCCCTCATTCCTTTGAGATCCCAAAATTTGTACAAGCCACATCTTTTTAAAGTCACTTGAGCCACCAGATCTCATTCAAAAACTGCATCCACCTCCTCATTCTCTCGCTCTCTCCATTCCAAGACCATCCTGCAAAAACAAATCAAATTTTTGAGTTAAAACCCCTCTTTTGGATATTTGCATACATATACGTGGTTTTCTTTACCCATAGTCATGTGTAGCGATTTGTACACGCACCCTGTAGTTCACACAGGGGTGCATACATAGTCGTACACGCGACCTTCACAATGGAAACCCACGTACATCAAAAAACCTAGTTTATGCCCTTAAAAACTAAAAAATGGAAACCTAATTCAAAATTTTAATCCACTGAATTTGAAGGAGAAGAGATGAAGAGTTACCTGATCCAGATGGTTCGTAATTTTGTTGCATGATACAGTAATTTTTGAATTTGTTACTATTTATAACCTATTTTTACCCACTTTGCATAGTTTTATGCTATTTTTTAACCTAATGGACTAATTCAAAAGATGTTTTGAGCCAGCTTTTGCAGTTTTGACTCAGTTTTCTTGTGGATTTCAATGTCATAATTAGTCGTTCATCACCTCGGGCAGGTATTTTCACAACCCAGCATATAATATAGGTATCCACTCCATCATGCATTTATGCATTATCCTTCATATATGTCTTTTTATGCCTTAGGTACGAACCCATTTGTTGTGATACAAAACCTTCCATCTATTATAAATAGTATCGCTAATAAATGGTAGAGATGTACCAAACATGGGTGCCCTAAATTAGATCCCCCTTGTCATTTGGTGCCCATGCCGAGTTTTCCTTTAGGACCAAGAGTCCAATATAGTTCAGTACATAACCTTACGATGAACCTCATTCCTCATTCATACACATGCGGCGTTATTCCCCGCGGACTCCCGCAAAAGGAGTCTTAGTTAAGCTCTTTTCCGACTCGTATAAAAATTGAAAAGATTGTCGAGTGATTTGTTCCTTTCACACTCGTTAAATTGGATTGAATAGGTCGCGAGTCTTAGTTAAGCTCTTTTCCGACTCATTGGAAAAATAGAAAAGTTCGCCAAGTGAAATGTGCTTTTTCACACTCGTAAATTGGATTTGAAAAGACGTCTATTTGGCACAAGTTTACCCCTTTTTCACACCAAGTAGACTACAATACATAAAAAAGGAATTTTTTTGGCGTTAAGTTGTGATTGCATCTCATTCCCTTGCTTGCAGTATTGAGCCTTTAGCCAGTTCTCGCTTTGCATTATAAACCATTGCCTAAACATTTTTGCATCCTCAACCAAGAAAAGACTTGTTTATATCCTTCCCAATTTGACACCCTATACCCTGGAGGAAACATCACCCTGAGTGTCCATATCCCACATGCATTTCCTTGCATTAAGCATAGGTACATTCCACTACTGGAATTAGTTTTGCTTACTTGTGACACTTGTTTCCTCCTCTGTATCATATCATTCATTTGTTATGAAAAAACAAAAAAAGACGGGCAGGAAGGGAGTACTATATTATAATTAGCAGTAGTCATGTCGCCTTTGAACATAGCACAAAATTAATGAGTCCTTGTGTCATCATAATTTTGGGTTTATCATGGCCTTAGGAAGTAGATCTCATTACAGAGTTTTCTCTATCGACTAGTTACTCTTCCAGTCCCTATAGATAACATTATTGATGCCTCCTGCATATAATTGTCACATCATTGAGTCTATGCTACTAGAGTCTACCATATGTCTCATGCGCTTATTCAAAGGAAGTCTATCAACCTGCGTCGACCACTCCTCAGAAATCTTGACTCTGCATGTTGGCCATACCCTCAGTTTGTCTCAAAATCTCATGATACTATAGTCTTATCATGCACCCTGGCCCTACTTTCATAATTGGTAGGTCACCTTGAACCCAACAATCGACATTTCATCATTGGTCGTTCACTAGGTGGTTTCCCTTGTGTTCTACAACTATACATCTATTCACACTTTGGGGTTCGTGCAGTGTCTTGGATGCCATTAATCTTATTGGCGGTTTCCTCGCCTTTTTCAACAGTTTTTCATTATTGGCTGCTATTTAGAGGGTATTTTTCGTATACCGCTTTCACTTGGTACAGGAGAAAGACACACATGGCCGTTGGTTCGAGAAAATTTTCTTCATCTGATCTCCACCAAATCATGAATCTCTTGCTTTGTTCCTCGTGCTCACTGATGAGAGATTCCTTAATGCTCTCCTTTTAGTGGGTCTCTTTCTATCGACTTCAACTCATTTATTCTGGATATGAGACCTAGATTTTTATGAGTACCTTGAGGCTTGCAGTCATTAGTGGAAGACTCTCTCGCCATTGACAGATGGGAATAAATCAATGTCTCCTAATCAGTGGATTTCTCAAGTGTTCAACACTAACTCCTTTATTCACACTTGTATAAATATACTCGGTGCCTTGATACCTAATTTCATTATTGGTAGGCTATCCCACGTTTGTTAATGGTATACCTAAACGACCAGTAATCAAACAATGTCTCATTATGTTTGACCTCAAATCCTTTATGCACATGATGTAGACTTGCACCTTGGCGGATAGTGTAGAAGACTTGAAGACATCACTATGTGGCCACAACTTCCCTGAGTTGTTTGTTCACTTTCATTGGACCATAACCTATTTGACTAGAGTAATCATGGGAGATCATATTGTACTCCTTGGTACACATACATCTTCAGATTGGTTTTGAGACTGGTTTCATTGGGCCTTGTTCATGACTATGACAACTTTTGGCATACAACTTCATTTGTATTTGCCTATTCATGGCCACGAGCACTTGATTGGTATATTTTCCACATGGATCTGCATTGTATTCTTGGTAGACATGTATGCAAAGTTAGTATAGAATGTAATGAGAAATCGAGTTCATCCAACTGGTTCTCTACCACTCCACTCCTGGGTTATTTATAATGTATTTCGGCCATCGCAGATACTCCTATGATCTCACACATTAGGGGGCATCTGTTATAGAAATATTTTCCTCACCATTGCTATCTTGCACAGAGGGCCTTTTTCCATTTCCCTATGCAGGCTTATTATTCCTTTTTGATGAATCCAGAGCTAAAAATTAACATTTTTTCCACATATACGCTCCCTATCAGTTATGCAACAAGTGTATACGTAGGCTTCTCCACTACAACCTGTGTACATTGGTATTTGTGCTAGAAAATACAAAATGGAGTCGGGTTTCCATGTCATGAAAAGAGATCTCTCATCCTTGGCGTTCCATATACTGGAAACGTTCAAACTCAGACCTTCAGTTTCATTTTGAAGGCTATAAGAGCACAATTTCGAGCTATGGAGAAGAGGAGAAAGAATTCAACTTTGAGAGAAAAGTTACTCTGGAGAAATTACTTCATATTGAGTCTTCATCCCTTTGTCCCTCAAGTCTGAACATCGTGTTCAATCCCCAAGTTATTTCCTTATTGTTGAGAGAACCTAATTATCTCTCTCATTCGAGCTTTCCTTTGGTGGAGTGAGGTGATGGTGGCCCAGTTGGAAGGAACTTGGTTTCTTGGTTTTGAACCGTGCCGACAGAGAAGTCTGTAATGTTGTCACTTCTACTGATCAATTATTAATAGAAATACTCATTTCCCTTCCTATTGGAATCGTGCAAATATTTGATTGTTATCCATGGACATGCTTGTAATGTTTATTAATGGATTACGTTATCTGATGTGCTAATCCCTTTTATATTATCACTATATACTTGCTCTATTTGTCTGTTAACAACTTCTTGCAGGTATAAAACTTTGGGTCGAAGTGCTCAATGGTGGAACATCATCGAACATTGGATCAAGGTAGGCCTCTATGTGACATCCCCAAAAATAAAGTATTTTTGAAATTTAAAATTTGTTGGAAAATTATTCCATTTTTAGTAAATTCGAATTTGGAAATTTTTTGCCATTTATGGAAATTCCGAATTTCAAATTTGATAATTGTAATTTATTATTATGATTGTTGGGAAGAGATCTGATTTGACCCAACTAACTATTTGACTATGACACTTGTATGAAAACATAATATTTTGTATTGATTGCGGGAGAAAAAATGGAACAACCATGTTAAAATCAGCTGACCATGACTCCATGAGTGGGGAACATGTTGGAACTACCTCTGGGTTGATTGTTACAAGTGGAAAATTAGAGATTTGGCCATTGGAAGCCCCTAAAAAGAAGGGATTTAGAAATATGCAAAAATTCCCAAGGGGGGAAGAAAGGCCTAGGCAAAAGGATTAATTTGTTAAATAACATATGTGAGGAGGCATGACGTTGCCTAGTATGCTGGGGGGAAAAGAGACTACTTTTTTCTTGCTATTATGAACACTATTGATGGAGTGTGAGGCAAGAGGAGTCTGCTGAATCTGAAAGACATTGTTGAGGAGGTGTTTCTGAGTTAGCCCTCATGGACTCATGGTCAAGCGAGGGGGTGAACTAGGAAAGTGATTTGTCTTCCCTGTTCTACGGTTGGGAGGAACGTGGTTGTTCCCTTTGTCATTCCGCGAGCTGGTTTAGATATATTGATCTACTCCCTCTCTGTCTGGATGATTTTATATCTGATGCAATGTATTTAATTAATCTGAACTGAAATGATTTCCATTCTTTGTTCGAATGATTTTATATCTGATGCAATGTATTTAATTAATCTAAACTGAAATGATTTCCATTATCTGTCTGAATGATTTGATATCTGATGTAATGTAATTATTAAATCTGAACTAATTTCCATTCTTTGGTGAGTGATTCAATATCGGTTATAATTCATCAACTAATGCTGATAGATATAATAATGTGAAGGAAAAATCAGTTCGAATGCATGTAGTCTAAAGACTGATGAAAAACATCTTGTAAATCTAATCCCGAATGAATCCTTTCTGAATGAGCAACATATTTGGCCTTTTATTTTTTATGATAATTGAAAGGATTTTGCATGGTAAAATTCTGGAAGAAATCTCCTCTAAATTAGATTTACTATTATTTTATTTATTTCTTTATTTTTGTGTGAAATCAATGCTAGGATTGGGCATATTGGGATTAGAGGTCATGCTGCAATTTTATTAAAACTAACTGTATAAAGTATATTCTAGCAATTTTAATACCGAGATTCAAAACTATGTGATGCGCCTTATAATCTTCCCCAATGGACTATGTAGAGATAGATCTATAACTAAGGCATGAAGACCGACTATTATCCTAGATTCCCTTATAATCCATTAACCTATCCGTGTAAAGGTATTTCGAACAAGAGAATATGAAAGAAGAAATATACTATATATATTGCAACAACAGGCCTATTAGATGAGCTACTTTAACTGTAAAGAAACTAGCCCCTTTTTAACTCCTTGGAGAAAATTAAGTGATGAACTAAAAAGAGTTGAAACTGTAGTTATATTCAGAGGTATGTTGTCTCTTAGGCCACCGGAATAACATTAAATGGTTATATGGGACCCTGATAGTATGATTTCTGAATAGAATGAATGCTTAGCATTTGGAAGCTTCTACGCCATGTACATAGTACACAAATAACATAGTATCTAGATGATCATGAGAACCCCAAAACCGTTATGGGAATGTTATCATTACATGCAAACAACCAACATTTATCTAAATGAAATGAAGAATTAAACCTTTACGCATAACCAAATACTTCACAATAGGATGATCCAAGAATCACTAATATAGGAACTACAAATTTAACCTAAGTTTGGAGTGAAATAAAATCAGTTCTGTTACTTGAAGATTATTTTCTGGTACAATCACATGGGAAGGAAACAACCCTGTGTCGCGATAGGAGAAAAGAAAAAAAAAAGACCTTCTCTATCGGAATCAAGCTAGCAAATCTTAAGAAAATATCATTCATTCTGTAAGACTGTATCTAAACCTCACAACGATAAGTCCCTAAGCCGAAATTGTTGTTTCATGGAACCAAAACCTGGAGTGGTGAAATATGGAACACATTGAAAGGGAGGAACTCAAGTACCTTTTCGAAATGGCGAGGTTGAGGACCCAAAGTCTCCTGTACACCCCATTCCTGCATGACGAAACAACAGAGAATTATGATTAGTATTTTATGATCCAAATCGACATACTGAGTATAAAATATCTTCTAAGTGAAAGTAACATAACCAGAAACTAAAAGTAAGAGAGAACACAAATGAATACTTAACTTGGGCTTACAGTCATAAATCGCCATGTTCTTGAATCTCGGTAACATTCCAGCTACGCTCCTGAGAGGGGGAGAAGCCATCGACCATCTGATGGGTACCCTCACAGTCAAAGGGGACCATCATTAGTTGAACAATCAACTTAAAAGAAAACACAAAGAAAACTTTACAGAAGCAGAGATCACTATACAGAGAGTTAAATTTTATAAATGAAAAGACATGTCATTATAGTCCTGTATTTCGGGGTACGAGCCGAGATGAGTCCAATACCCTTGATATTTAAAATCATCCCTAGATTTATAGAAAACAAAATAAAATTTCCCCTGTTTACGGCTCAACACAAAATAACTATGGGGTCCCGAACCCTCACAAACACTGGACAAGGTGAACTCTCGGTCGGATGTCCCTAGGCCGAAAACCAAACTTCCTCAACGTAGGTCAACTAATATAATATCCCACTGGGTGATGAATCTCTAAGATATGCTAAGAGGATCTTTACTAGGTTCGAAACCCATAGAGTAGAAAACCAAAGCAAACGGGAGAGGATGAAACAAACAACTAGTTAACCCAGAGTTTTAAACACGCACAGTCCACCCTTGCAAGAAAAAGAGGTTAAAGTTTCGTTAGTAGAGGGATATTACCTGCCGAGGAGAACTATGTTGAAATCCGCCACTAATTGAATCTACCTGAATCCACCAGGAAGCTGAACTCGACATTAGTAAAAGGAAAAGATTAGGAGCAAAGTGTTGCGACGAATAGCCTAAGGGATGTATGGTATTATAGAGATGAAAAGACAGTGGGTAGTAGACTCGGGAAGTCTCGTAAATGGAATTCATGACATTAATGGCGAGAAGGTACCCAACCATGTGATGCAGGCGACGTGGAAAACTTTAGACATGACTCCTTAATCTACCGTTGGGCCCGAGGAGCATTTGACAATCCCACTTCTTATTTTTTCGCCGGGGTTCTTCCATACCCTGGCTATGATGTACCGATCATTGAAAACCGTAACAAGAAACAGTTTCATAACAATAAACTCAACCAGTTAGATTACCTTTCTCTTCCCGAGTCCGCCAAAGCAAGTTACCAGAGTTAGTTCGAGGCTAGTCTAAGGTGTAGGACTAACCAAATATTTTGCCTGCCAGTTAAATCTCCATGATCACATGGTAGATGAATGGAACCTACTCTTCACATGGAAAAGGGTAAGTTTTGTTCAGAACATTAAAACGATGGGACAAAGTCTATTAATGTTGGCCTGCGTACTATATTGACATCATGCACATGACAATATTTTTACCTTGGCAATCACCTCTTAAGACCTTTCGTTCCTTAAGTGAAGTAGTATCGAACTCCCATGGTATAATATTATTGGTTCGAATGATCCCTTTCCTATGATGGGTAACCAAGCTATATTACATAATATATATTGATATTCACTTGGGTGAAAAAACCACCACCCTTAAATGGTAAGTGGATTTAGAATTTCTTTCTTTTATTGAAATCATAGTATACGTGGAATGTACAGAGGATAAGAAAGGATAATTTCTAGTATAGAGCCTCTTAGGAAAGGAAGCAAATTTTAATAATAATGTAAGGAAAGAACACGAGTTTTTTTTTATAAGTTTTTTTTTGTTGTGTAAATCTGGGTTTATTACATATGGTATCAGAGCGAGGTTCACAACATTGGACCTGAACAGGGCCACATTATCTTCTTAGCATATATTTCAATTTATGCAAAACTAATAAACCCTTATTGTTACAAACATAAATCCCTGTATGTTTTGTGTTAATTATGGCAACTTAGGATGATGGAGAAATCAGAGTTGAAGGAAATCTAGAGCAAAGACTTCCTGGAGACCCAAGACAGAACAATGAAGGGAGCTCATCCATGGAAGTGCTAGAAACAATGAGGAATCTTATTGTCGAGCTGCAGGTTTTCAAAGCTGACAACAAGAAACTGAAGAAAGAACAGTAGGAACATCAAGAGATAAATGAAGTCTTGTTGCGTGGTATAGTGACCAAGAGAATCCCAAAGGATGATAACCATGACGAAGAGGTCAGGAAAAGGGCCTCCAAGAACTCGGGGCTTGAAACCGAAAAAGGAGACAGTTCGTCTGAAGGTACACCTTCAGCCGAGGAAAAAACTAAATAGACAGAAAAAGAAAACAAGTAGACCACCTTAGAGGAGAATTTAAAAATATTAAACTAGCTACCTTCGATGGAGAATCCAGGACAGGAGAAGAAGTTGAGGCATGGTTGTTGGACATCAAAAAATACTTCCAGATCTACAACTATTCTAGCAATATGAAGGTCAGAATGACCATCTACAATCTGAAAGGGAAGGCCATCATTTGGTGGCAAGACCTGAAATTGGCCAAGGGCCTAAAGGAGAAACAATTGGAATGGTCTAACTTTAAGAAGTATTTCAAGAAACAGTACCTTTCTGAAAGCTACTATGAAAGGAAAACAAAATAATTTTATGAGTTACGACTTGGACAGATGATGATGGAGGACCTTATAAACAAATTTCTGGAACTACTAAGGTTCATACCATACATCTGAGAGGATAAGGTAAAAATTCAATGATTCTTAAGCTATTTACCACAGTCCTACAGGGACAGAATTGAGTTTGACAACCCCAAATCCTTGAGTGAATTATTCAGAAAAACACGAATGTGCTACGACCAATATAAACAACGGGTAAAGTTTCTCAAAGATTGGAAGGATAAGAAACAAGATCAAATGAACTAGCAGAAGAAGGGATACTAGCCAACTCCTTATTAGAATGCAACAAAAAGATTTTCACTCCAACCATCCGAATACACAAGGCAACGGTAAACTGGTAAATCTGGGAATGAAGAAGTTTGGGGACAACCCCCATCAGCCATTAAAGTGTTGGGAATGTGGAGAACCTCATCTAAGGAGGAACTGCCCATGTCTAATTTCAGAAAACAGAACTGCTATTCATAATTTGCAGGAAGCCTCGATGATGGGTGATGTGGGCAGAAGCCTGAATCAGATAAATGCAGCCATAGATGGCTGGCAAGCTGACCACTAGTCCTCTGTGGAAGAATTCGAAGGTAAAATCAATAACACTCGAATTTTTGTTTTGATTGACCCTAGAGCCACGCTAAGTTATATTACTCCTGATGTAGTAGAGTCAAATAAAGTTAAGAAAATGAAGCACGGAAAATCTGGCTGGTACAACTAGCAACAGGGACTAAAAGGAAAGTAGTTGACTTTAAATTTGATTTCGAGTTCATCTTAAATGGTCAAAACATAAGAACAAATCTAAGCATCCTACCCCTAGGATCTTATGATATGATTATCAAAATGGATTGGTTGGAAAAGAACAAAGTAGTACTAGATTATTTTACACAGACACTTAACCATAAAGACAATTATGGCACTACTAGAACAACCCAAGGTATACCAAAACCTGTATCAGTTCGACAAGTTTCAGTGATGCAATTCAAAAAATGTATGAGAGAGGGATGTGAAATTTATGCCATACAAGTAACAAATCTATTAGGAAAAGAAGATAAGCCAAAGTTAGAAGACTTTGTTGTCCTACGCGAATTCAGAGACATGTTTGTGGATGAGATACCAAAATTACCTCCTAGAAGGGAAATAGACTTCTCCATAGACCTACTACTTGGTTTAGCCCAAATCTCAAAATCACCTTACCGAATGAGTTTACCAAAATTGACAGAATTAAAAATACAATTACAGGAATTGTTGGACAAAGAGTATATCAGACCGAGTGGTTCACCTTGGGGAGCACCAGTCCTCGTTGTGAAAAAAAAAGATGGTACTCTAAGACTTTGTATCGATTATATACAATTGAATAAAATGACTATTAAGAACAAGTACCCCTTACCTGGGATAAATGGCCTGTTTGATCAGGTAGGTGGGGCCAAGATCTTTTCGAAATTGGATTTATGATCCGGTTATCATCAAGTTAGGGTAAATGGTGAAGATATAAGAAAAATAGTTTTTCGAACAAGTTATGGACATTATGAATTCGTAGTCATACCTTTCGGACTCACTAACGCACCAACCACGTTTATGTGCATGATGAACAGTATTTTCAGTCAGTACTTAGACATGTTCGTACTAGTATTTATCGACGATATTCTGGTCTATTCTAAAATGGAGGAAGAACATGAAGAACACTTAAGAATAGTTCTGCAAATGTTGAGGAAACAAAAACTGTACGCCAAATTTGATAAGTGTGACTTTTATCAAAAGAAAATACAATATCTAAGACATGTAATTTCAGCAGAAGGCATTGTCGTAGACCCTGAGAAAGTAAAATACATCATGGAATGGTCGGTACCTAAGGATGTAGCAGATATCCGGTCATTCATGGGAATCACCAGATATTATCGCAGATTTATGGAGGGTTTTTCCAAGATAACCTACCCTATCACGTCATTACAAAATAAAGGGCCAAGTTTAACTAGTCACAGAAGTGTCAAGATAGTTTTGACAAGCTGAAGGAATTATTGACAACTGCACCCATATTGAAGGTAGCCGACCCAAATAAAGACTTTACTGTATGTGTTGATGAAAGTAAAGAAGGACTAGGTGGTGTCCTAACTCAGGAAGGACACACGATTTTTTATGAGTCCCGTAAATTAAAAGAACATGAGCAGAATTATGCCACTCATGACTTAGAATTGGCAGCGGTAATAAACGCCTTAAAAATGTGGTGACACTACATAATGGGCAAAAAATTTCTACTATTGACAGATAATAGCGGCGTGAAATATTAGTTTATCCAACCAGACCTTAACGCAAGGCAAGCAATATGGATAGCCTTCTTGAGCGAATTTGACTTCGAAGCCAAACATATCAAGGGTAAGGAAAATAAGGTAGCAGACGTTCTAAGCAGAAGAGTCCATGGGTTATTTGAAATAAATATCAGTAGGGAAGGAAGTGATCTGGAACAAAGAATAAGGATGACAGGTATTAACGACGAAAATTACACTCAGATAATGGCAGAATTACAGAACAATACCGCAAACTCAGATAAACCAGATCTAAGTATCGACAAGAAGGGATTATTACGATTTAAAAACATACTTTACATACCAGATTCAGTAGAGTTAAAGTTAATAGTATTGGACGAACTGCATAAGAAACCATATTCTGGCCATCCAGGATACCGGAAAACGATAACAACACTTAGAAAACTATTTTACTAGCCTAATATAAAGGACAAAACAACATAATACTTGGATAGGTGCCAAGATTGTCAACAGGTTAAGGACGAACACCAGCATCAAGTCAGCCTACTACAACCATTACCAGTGCCGGAATGGAAATGGGAGACCATATTGCTGGACTTTATAATAGCTTTGCCTAAAAATCAGAAACAAAATGACTCGATTATGGTGTTAATTGACAAACTCAGTAAGTCTACACACTTTATTCCTGTAAAGTATACTTTTAAAGCTATAAATATTGCTCAAGTATTTATGAAAGAAATTTTTAGACTGCATGGTATTCCTAAAATGGTGATTTCAGATAGAGACATAAAATTCACATCCGCTTTTTGAAAGGAATTATTTGCAGGGATAAATACTAATTTGAATTTCAGTACAAGTTATCACCCACAAACGAATGGGCAGACCGAAAGGACAAACCAAATTGTAGAGGATATGCTCCACATGTATGTAAGAACAAAACCAAACAAGTGGGAAGGCTATATATACTTAGTAGAATTTGCATATAACAATGGGTACCAAACTTCGGCTAAGTTAAGCCCTTTCGAGGTACTGTATGGCAGAAAGTGTACAAATCCAATTAACTAGGATAACTCGGTTGACAGACTCATGGTTGGACCAAAGATGCTCCAAGAAATGGAGAACATGGTAAGGAAGATACAACAGAACTTAAAAGAAGCACAGGACAGAAAAAAGAGTTATGCATATCAGAAAAGAAGACACTTGGAATTTCAAGTGGGAGACCATGTTTATTTGAAGGTCAAAGCCCAAAAAAGTTCTTTGAAGTTAGGAAACTATGCCAAGCTGGCACCCAAGTTTTGTGGGCCCTTCGAGATACTATCTCGAATTGGACCTGTAGCATACGAACTTGCACTCCCATCTAATCTAAGAATTCATAATGTATTTCATGTTGCTTTGTTGAAAAAGTATGTTCATGAGCCTACTCATATGATTGATCAGAACTTGGTGCAGGTGGAACCCCTGCGTATTCTGGACTGGAGAAAAATAACACTTCGGAACAAAGTCGTCGCTCAGGTAAAGGTGCAATGGAAGCACTTTAGTCCTGAGGAGACCACTTGGGATTTGGGGGGAGAATTGTGGAAATATCATCCAATAATGTTCCAAGAAAAAAACGAATACTGAGAACAATGTTTTATTGAAGGGGGAAAGGATGTGACATCCCAAAAAATAAATTATTTTTGAAATTAAAAATTTGTTGGAAAATTATTCTGTTTTTAGTAAATTCAAATTTGGAAATTTTTTTCCATTTATGGCAATTCCAAATTTCGAATTTGATAATTGTAATTTATTATTATGACTGTTGAGCAAAGATCTGATTTGTCCCAACTAACTATTTGACTATGAAACTTGTATGAAAACAAAATATTTTATATTGATTGCAGGAGGACAAATAGAACAACCATGTTAAAATCAGTTGACCAAGACTCCATGAGTGGGGAACATGTTGGAACTACCTCTGGGTTGATTGTTACAAGTGGAAAATCAGAGATTTGGCCATTGGCAGCCCCTAAAAATCAGGGATTTAGAAAGCTGCAAAAATTCTCAAGGGGGGAAGAAAGGCCTAGGCAAAATGATTGTTTTGTTAAATAGCATATGTGATCAAGAGGCAGGACGTTGCCTAGTATGCTGGGGGAAAAGAGACTACTATTTACTTGTTGTTATGAACACTACTGATGGAGTGTGAGGCAAAAGGAGTCTGCTGAATCTGAAAGACATTGTTGAGGGGGTGTTTCCGAGTTAGCCCTCATGGACTCATGGTTAGGCTAGGGGGTGAACCGGGCAAGTGATTTGGCTACCCTGTTCTACAATTGGGAGGAACATGGTTGTTCCCTTTTTCTTTCCGCGAGTTGGCTAAGATATGTTGATCTACTCCCTCTCTGTCTGAGTGATTTTATATTTGATGCAATGTATTTAATTAATCTGAACTGAAATGATTTCCATTCTCTGTTCGAATGATTTTATATCTGATGCAATGTATTTAATTAATCTGAATTGAAATGATTTCCATTCTTTGTTCGAATGATTTCATATCTGATGTAATGTATTTAATTAATCTGAACTGAAATGATTTCCATTCTTTGTTTGAATGATTTCATATCTGATGTAATGTATTTAATTAATCTGAACTGAAATGATTTCCATTCTCTGTCCGAATGATTTGATATCTGATGTAATGTAATTATTAAATTTGAACTAATTTCCATTCTCCGGTGAGTGATTCAATCTCGGATGTAATTCATTGACTAGTGGTGATAGATATAATAATGTGAAGAAAAAATCAGTTCAAATGCATGTAGTCTAAAGACTGACATAAAACATCTTGTAAATCTAATCCTAAATGACTCCTTTGTGAATGAGCGACATATTTGGCCTTTTATATGTTCTGATAATTGAAATGATTTTGCAGGGTTAAATTCGGGAAGAAATCTCCTCTAAATTAGATTTACTATTATTTTATTTCTTTCTTTATTTTTGTGTGAAATAAATGTTGGGATTGGACATATTGGGATTAGAGGTCATGTTGCAATTTTATTAAAACTAACTGTATAAAGTATATTCTAGCAATTTTAATACCGAGATTCAAAACTATGTGATGCGCCTTATAATCTTCCCCAATGGACTGTGTAGAGATAGATCTATAACTAACGCATGAAGACCGACTATTATCCTAGCTTCCCTTATAATCCATTAACCTGTCCGTGTAAAGGTATTTTGAACAAGAGAATATGAAAGCAGAAATACACTATATATATTGCAACAACATATCTATTAGAAGAGCTACTTTAACTGTAAAGAAACCAACCCCCTTTTAACTCCTTGGAGAAAATTAAGTGATGAACTAGAAAGAGTTGCAACTGTAGTTATATTCAGAGGTACGTAGTCTCTCAGGCCACCAGAATAACATTAAAAGGTTATATGGGACACTGATAGTAAGATTTCAGAATAGAATGGATGCTTAGCATTTGGAAGCTTCTACGCCCTGTACATAGTACACGAATAACATAGTATCTAGTTGATCGTGAGAACCCCAAAATCGTTATGGGAATGTTATCATTACATGCAAACAACCAACATTTATCTAAATGAAATGAAGCATTAAACCTTTACGCATAACCAGATAGTTCACAATAGGATGATCCAAGAACCACTAATATAGGAACTACAAATTTAACCTAAGTCTGGAGTGAAATAAAATCAGTTCTGTTACTTGAAGATTTTTTTCTGGTACAATCACATGGGAAGGAAACAACCCTGTGTCGCGATAGGAGAAAAGAAAAAGAAAAAGACCTTCTCTATCGGAATCAAGCCAGCAAATCTTAAGAAAATATCATTCAGTCTGTAAGACTGTATCTAAACCTCACAACGATAAGTCCCTAAGCTGAAACTGTTGTTTAATGGAACCAAAACCTGGAGTGGTGAAATATGGAACACATCGAAAGCAAGGAACTCGAGTACCTTTTGGAAATGGTGAGGTCGAGGACCCAAAGGCTCCTGTACACCCCATTCCTGCATGACGAAACAACAGAGAGTTCTAATTAGTATTTTATGATCCAAATCCACATATTGAGTATAAAATATCTTCTAAGTAAAAGTAACATAACCAGAAAGTAAAAGTAAGAGAGAACATGAACAAATACTTAACTTGGGCTTACATTCGGAAATTGCCATGCCCTTGAATCCTGGTAACGTTCCAGCTATGCTCCCGAGAGGGGGAGAGGCCATCGACCATATGATGGGTACCCTCACAGTCAAAGGGGCCCATCATTAGTTGAACACTCAACTTAAAAGAAAACACAAAGAAAACTTTACATAAGCAAAGATCACTATACAGAGAGTTAAATTTTATAAATGAAAAGACACGGCATTATAGTCCGATATTTCGAGGTACGAGCCAAGATGATTCCAATACCCTTGATATTTAAAATCATCCCTAGATTTATAGAAAACAAAATAAAATTTCCCCTGTTTACGGCTCAACATAAAAGAACTATGGGGTCCTGAACACTCACAAATCTTGGACAAGGTGACCTCTTGGATGGATGTCCCTAGGCCGAAAACCAAACTTCCTCAATGGAGGTTAATTAATATAATATCCCACTAGGTAATGAATCTCCAAGAGATGCTAACATGATATTTACTAGGTTCGAAACCCGTATAGTAGAAAACCAAAGAAAATGGGAGAGGATGAAATGAACAACTAGTTAACCCAGAGTTTTAAACACGCACAGTCCACCCTTGCAAGAAAAAGAGGTTAAAGTTTCACTAGTAGAGGGATCTTACCTGCTGAAGAGAAGTATGTCGAAATCCACCACTAATTGAATGACTCCACCAAGAAGCTGAACTCGACATTAGTAAAAGGAAAAGATTAGGAGCGAAGTGTCACGACGAATAGCCTAAGGGATGTATGGTATTACAGAGATGAAAATTTAGTGGGTAGTAGACTCGGGAAGTCTCGTAGATGGAATTCATGACATTAATGATGAGAAGGTACCCAACCATGTGATGAAGGTGATGTGGCAACCTTTAGACATGACTCCTTAATCTAGCGTTGGGCCCGAGGAGCATTTGACAGTCCCACTTCTTATTTTTTTGCAGGGGTTCTTCCATACCCTGGCTATCACGTACTGATCATTGAAAACCCTAACGAGAAGTGGTTTCATAACGATAAACTCGGCCAGTTAGATTACCTTTCTCTTCCCCAGTCCGCCAAAGCCAGTTACCAGAGTTAGTTTGAGGCTAGTCTAAGGTGTAGGACTAACCAAATATTTTGCGTGTCAGTTCAATCGCCACGATCATGTGGTAGATGGATGGAATCTGCTCTCCGTATGGAAAAGGGTAAGTTTTGTTCAGAACATTAAAACGATGGGACAAAGTCTATTAATGCTAGCATGCGTAGTATATCGACAGCATGGACAGGACAATAGTTTTACCTTGGCAATCACCTCTTAAGACCTTTATTTCCTTAAGTGCAGTAGTATCGAACTCCCATGGTATAATATTATTGGTTCGAATGATCCCTTTCCTATGATGGGTAACCAAGCTATAGTACTTCGAGACTGACGATTCAGCAATGGACAGCACGTCCCCATGTCGCCTGATCATCAGCAATTTCATTGCAGTATTTTGGCAATAGTCTTTGTAAATGATTTATACCTAATATAAATCGAGTCAATTTTTTTATGGAAAAAAAAAGCTATAGTACATATATATTGATACTCACTTGGGTGAAAAAACCACCACCCTTAAATGGTAAGCGGAGTTAGAATCTCTTTCTTTTATTGAAATCATAGTATGCGTGGAATGCACGGAGGATAAGCAAGGATAATTCCTAGTATAGAGCCTCTTAGGAAAGGAAGAAAATTTTAATAATAGTGTAAGGAAAGAACAAGAGTTTTTTTTTTTATAAGGTTTTCTTTTGTTGTGTAAATCTAGGTTTATTACACTCTATCTTGTCCTGCAAATTAGTTTATATAACATATGATTACCCTTGGCCATAGATAGTTTTTCCCTCATAACAAAGCCTTATGATAAGTTGGATCTCGAGTGATATTGATATTATCTGTCTAGTTGAAACTTAGGAGCATGAGGATTCTAAGTTCCCTAACATGGAAGGATTTGTCTTGCGGTGAACATGGAACAAAAAATCCCACGGTAGAGGGATAGGAGGCATATCTTGTTATATTAGAAACAATATTTCTCCTCGCATTCAACTTCATAAGATTGACCCTCTTAATCAATACATTTGGATAGAAATTTCAGACACCATTTGTTATTTTGCACCTATCAATTCTACTTTTTATAAGAACAATAATCTAGATGAAAATTGTCCCTATAGTAATTTAGAACAAGATATTTATAATTTGAAAAATAAAGGTAATATTCTCCTCCTAGGAGACTTTAATGCTAGGAATGCAACTAAACAAGCTACTCTTTTAAGTAATGACTCCAACCTAATCCTTTATGGCTATATGAGGACCTTGTTTTATCTAATAGATATAAAAGAAGCACTGAAGACCTAATTGAGAATTTGTTTGGTACTAAGTTGGTCAGGCTCTGCAACTCTCAAGACCTAATAATCTGCAATGGAGTAATGAAGTGGCCAAACTCCAACCAGATGACTTGTATTGATGGGATATGTAGTAGTGTTGTATATTATGTGATATCTGATATCCCCGATTCCAACCAAATATTATGTGATATCTGATATCTGATATTCAAAGGAATTTTCACTTTGACGAAAGTAAAGTTGACATTTTCTTAAAGGATTTAAATAGTAAATTAAACCTCCTAACTTATAAGCACAACATTGAAGAACTCTATCATAATTTTACAACTAACCTTTCGACTTCTATTAACAAGTTATCTTTTGAGGTGTCCTGTAAAGGGAATAATAGAACGACCAACCCTTGGTATGATAAAGAATGTAAAATTGATAGGAAATACATTAGGGATGCTTCTAATGAGTCCTTACAACTTGATAAAATCAATACATACAAAGCCCTAATTAAAAGGAAAAAAAGATACTACATCAATAAAAGAGCAACTTTCATAACTATACAAGTTGGATCCTAAGAAGTTTTGGAGACAAATTCTAAAACACAATACTAAAGAAAATAATAGGATTCCCTTAAGGGACAAGAATTCCTACCTTAAAAGTATTTACAAGTTCCCTAATTCCATGGATACCATTCCTATTTTCCCTACAAAGGAAGAAGTTTTTCTTTATATGACATACAGTTCAGGGTTAAGCGGCTTGCAAATGGGAAAGCTAAGGACATTGAAGGCTACCAAGATGAAATTTTTAAAATCGGAGGGCCAATCCTTATCCCTCACATACACAAGCTCTCCAATTTAGCAGTCAATCACTACTTCCTAAACCCTGGACGTAAAGCCTCATTGTTCCTATTTTTAAAAATGGAAATAGAAACATTCCCTCTAATTATATGACCATTATGATTAGCTGGATTTTAGCCAACCTTTATGGAATTATTTTGGAAAAGAATATTAGCCTTTGGCTAGAAAGTCACGGTAAAAGAGATAAAGGTCAGGTCGAATTTATGAGATATCATTCAACTGTGGACCATCTTGTTACCTTTAGGATAATTGCAAAGGAGTTCCACAATACTAAACCTAATCTTTTTTGTTGTTTTGTTGACTTTAGAAAAACTTTTGACATGGTTTCTAGGAAAAACCTTTGGAATAGGTTGGAAGAGACAAAAGTGCCTCTCGAGTTGAGGGTTGATGCAATAAGGATGTATGAGAAAGTTATTGCTAAGTTTAAAAACATTGAGGGATGGTCAAAAGAGATTAACTACAATATCCGAGTCAAACAAGGTTGTCCCTTCTCCCCTACCCTTTTTGGCATATACATTCACAAGTTGGAAAAATGATTGGAAAAAACAGGTTGTGTCGGCCCTACTCTCACTGGTATAGTCATCAATCTTATTTCTTATGCTGATGATATCGTTCTTATGGCAAGGAGTCCCCATGATCTTGAAAACCAACTAAGAATCCTCAAGAATTTTTGCTCCAATATGGGTATAATTGTTAATACTTATAAGACTAAGGTCATGATTATTAAATCCAATAACATCCCTTATGATACATTTTTTTATGACAAAAACAACTTGGAGGAAGTGAATTCATACAAATATCTTGGAATTGATATTCACCACAAGCTCAATTGGAATTATAGCACTGAGAAAAGGATTATTGGGGGATGGAAAACTTATTATGGGATTGAAAACAATTGCAAATTAGTTGATCTTTGGAGTTGGGATAAGAACAAAATCCTCTTTGAGACTCTTGTTACACATGTTATTCTTTATGGATGTGAAGTTTAGGGTTGTAGTATCTCTTGTGAATCGTGGAGAAAGATAGAGAACATACAAAAGAATTTTATAACATATAATCTCAAAATTAAAGGATATACGCCCTATCCCATCCTCCTCTTATAAACAAGCCTCTCCCCAATTGAGAGCATGGCTATGACTAGATACCTAATGTATAAGAACAAATTAAACAACATGGAAGACAAGAGGCTACCTAAAATTGCTTCAAAATCAAGTCATAACCACCATCGAGTCAAGCGAGGATGGCATAAAGACGCTCGGTCTTGGCTAAAATATTGGGGAATCATGGAATAAACCATTTTGCAGAATAAAGATACTATTAAAAAAAATGTCAAATCAAAATTTAAGGAGAAAAATTGGTGTGATAAAGAGTTAGAGGAAAAAAGAAAATTACAGTATTATAAAGATGAAATCAACCCTAATCTAGAAGATCAAAATTATCTATTTGTTTTTCCAAGTGTAAAGAAAAAAATAAGCATTTCTAAGATAAGAACAAATTCTCATGAGATCCATAGTGAAACTGGGCGTTGGTCAATTCGTAAAACGCCGTGGGATGAAAGAGTGTGTCACATTTGTGACACTAAGAATGTTGAAGATGAAAAGCACTTTCTCTTAGATTGTCCAACCTATACCCATATTAGATCTCATTTTTAAATTATTTATCACACTACCAACCTTCCAAACCTCTTAACTCAACAAAAGTATGGTGATCTTAGAAAACTTCTCTTAATGCTTTTTTAGCACAAAAACAAAATTCTAAAGAATTACAAGTAATCACTTACCCTCTTAAGGTCTGATAGACCAATTCGGTCTTAGTGGACATTAATCATCATCATCATCATCATATGTATTAAATAATTTATTAATATACTAAATATATTAAATAATTTATAGTTTATCAATGTATTATTACATTGAGTATAAAATAATTATTAAAATAATGTGTTAAAGTATTAAATGTCTCAAATAATCTATAATGTATTAATTAAAAATTATTAATTAATAATAAATTAAATATTACTTATTATTTGATAATTAATAATAAATTAAATATTATTAAGAGCATGTGTTTCCTCTTAAGAGGTCACAAGTTCAAATCCAGAGGGGGGTAGGGTATGCATACCTCTATAGACTTTACCAGTCAAATCATTGGGCGAAGGAGGGTCCCTTGTCCCACAAACAAGGGGGTCTGATACACCAATTTGATGTGGCTTGGCCGTGACCTTAAAAATAGATTATTATTATTATTATTATTATTATAAATTATTTAATGAGAAATAAATTAATTAATAATAAATTAAATATTAATAAATAATTAAAAATAAAGTACAAATGATTTAATGAAAAATAAAATAGTAGGGTACATAACAAAATAATAAAGTAATTATACTAAAATAGTGTTAAATGTATAATTCAAATAATACATTAATGATATATAAATTAATGCATTAAATGTATAATTTAAATAATACATTAATAATATATAAAATAATGATTACATTAATTTAATTTGTGTTAAAGTATTAAATGTATTAAATAATTTATAAATTAATTGATTTATAAATTAATGTATTAAATTTTCAAATATAATCTAACTTGAATATAATATATTGATTAATTAATAAAAATATATTTATAAAATAGTCACTAAAATATTAATTAATTAACTAAATACATTTATAAAACATCTATACATTAACAAAGTATTGAAGTCTCAAAAATACAATACTATTTAAAGTAATAAAGTATTAGTATTAAGAATACAAATACATTTATAAGTTATAATATAAGTATATTAAAATATTATTGCAATAAAACATTATTATACATTAATAAAGTATCAAAATATTAATAAAATAATAACATATTAATAATATATTAATACATTGATGTAATAAAATGTAAATGTATTAATAGATTAATATGATATGAATACAAGGAACTACTAAAATATTAATGTACTAATACAATGATATGATAAATCATCATTGTAGTAAAGTATTCGTGTATATGTAACATCCCTCTCTTGCGTGTACTGAGCAAACTTATTCTTTGAGGACACTTGCTTGCAAGTGATCCGGATTATTATACCATTGACCGTTGATTATTATTATGAGGCATTACGAATGTGATTATATGTTGTTTTGTTGTATTGACTTAAACATGTTCTATTGACTCGGTTCTCGTGAGTGTGTAGGATTTGGACCTCGACAATGCTGATGCATTGATGAAACCCTTGGACTCTGGATCAAGTTAGGGAGTGGAATATTGGGGTTTGATTGTTGTATATATATGACGTGTGCATCTCATTAAATGTTATGATTATGGATGTTATTTTGACATGATTCATTGATGATGCACGCTGACGATAGCTTTCCAACCAGACTCACATGTGGAGTAAAGGGGTCATGCATGACTACCAAAGACATTGAGGGAGAGGTGTGGACAACATCCCTTCCACAACTTACTAGCACTCCCGCCGTGGCTTGAAGTGTAGGTTAACGATTACCTAGTTTGAGAAGACCCATGATGTCGTGACGGTAGACTGTGACAATTGCTCACGATGATTCTAAGGGGCGCGCAATAAGGCAGGGTCCTTATTCCTTAGAGGCCCTTAGTCTCCCACAAGATCACCTGGCACAGTATTGACTCCAGGGGTTTTTGATGTCTACCAAGTTATTCAAGAGGCGAGTGCCACCCTTGGAGCACGCAGTGCATTCTAAATGGCACGTCACGCAAGAAAAACAGAAAGAGGTGAGTAACACCAATGGAGCACGTAGTGCATCCTGAAGGGCATGTCGCGCAAGGGAAACAGAATGAGGTAAGTGACACCCTTGGAGCACCTAGTGTGTTCTGAAGGGAACATTGCGTTGTTAATTAATAAGAGAATAAACCTTGATGGCCTTAGAACGAATAACGTGATAAGAAAGATTTAAAAACATTTTCCCTAATAAAATGTCGTCGAGCCTCGAAAATTAAAATTTAGTTCTAAAGTAATACTTGTGGTAAAAAAATAAAAATAATAGTAATCATCATTAAACATGTGACGAAAAGGGGGTAAGAAACTTGATTAAATGATTAAAATCAAATTATTGAGATATTTAAAATTTTAAAAAGGAAATGATTGTTTTGTTACACATGCTAATTAAAATTTATTAATTAAAAAGAAAAAGGGGAAAAATATAATTTTCTACACTTACTAATTTGAGTTTAGATAAATAGGGAAAGAGGGAAATTTAAAAGAATTAGGAAACTAAAGGAAAAAGGGGGAAACATAAAGAAAAAGAGAAAAATAAGGAAAAAGCAGAATGACCAACTTGGCAAGGAATCTTCCCTTTAAGAACTTTCTAAATTGAGCTCAACTAGTAAATTACTAAGGGGGGAAGTCATTAAATTGTGTAAGGGAATATGGGGACACCTAGGACCGATTCTAGGAATGATTTTAGGTGGGTGAGAGAAATAGGAGTAATTAAATAATTAATGAAATTAATTTCTGGTGCAATGAAAGGGATGGGTGACACATGTACGTGGAGGATTTTTCTGAATTAAATTATTGAACAATAAATTAAATAGGAATTCTATAGGATGCTAAGAAATTAATCATTCATTAAATACATACACAATAACAACTTTGTTTTTTTTTTGCATAATTTCATTGAGTTTCATTTACACAATTCTTCTACATTTGCTCAATGATAAATCTAAATAACATGATGAAATAAGTAAGAGGTTAACTCTATGATTTAGAACTTAAAACAAAAGTATATACAAAATATCAATAACCAAATACCACCGAAAAATACCTCAGCTTGTCGAAGCTCATTAGTTGGAATGTAATCCTGGGCGCTTCCAAGCATTCTTTTCCCGCTTGCCCAAAGGGAAACAATGGAATCCTCCCAGCCAACGAGGAGCCTAACCGACTTCCTAGCTCCAAGAATCCTTTTGGTTTATTGGCCCTTTGTGCCCGTGACTCCAAAAACAACAAAGCACAAATGCTCTAAGAATACTATGAGAAGAATTACATCTTCCAAGAATTGTCCAACCTCTCAACCTCCCCAAACCTCTTCACATCTTCTCCTATTTATCAAGTTTTCAATTCCTCTTCCCCAAGTCTCCTCAACCACCGTCATTATTAGCCATCAACCTCCCTTATCTATATTTTTAGGGAAAATATAAAATAAAACTAAAATATAAATGACTTGCATAAAACAACAATAAATAAAATGCAAAGTCTTTCTTCTCATGCTAGCTAATTAATGTAATTTGACAATTTTCCCCAAAATGTACATAACAACCTACCATGCTCATTCAATTCATCATACCAATCATCAATCAAAGTTAAAGAAGGTATTTAATGCTTCTAGATATTTTGTATGCAATATAATTTACATAATCAAAACCATTCAATTAAATAGCTAATAATCTACTTTAATAATTAATACCTTAATTAAATGTACTAGTGTACATGTGTAGGATATGTGTGCATAGCTAGCGGACACATATCTCATGAATGTACTAATGATAAACAAAAATTTCCTCTAGTGCATAGTTCATATATGATCACACCAAGACATGTAGGACAATCGATCAATTAATGCATCATTTAATAATCTTAACAAACAAAATTATGCCAATTCATCAATAACTCATTATCACACTTAAAATATCAATAGTAAATCAAAAGAGGGTTTTAAACATGGTAGGAACCAATTGAGTAAACAATAGTGGCATCTCTAATCCCCAATCAATATTCTCAACTAACATTGAAGCATCCTTCCTTCCTAACCTACTTCCATCTTCCATCTTATCCTTTCCTCTGTTGGACTAAGATGGATCATCAACTATATTGACCTAACTCTAGATAGAACCTGTAAGCAGAAGTGTCATACATCTCAACCAAGCTTCCCCAACAGGAAACTAGAAGTCGCCATCACACGTCTAGGGGAGCGTGAATTCACACAGCCCTCCCACGACTCTGGGTTTCGGAGGATAAACGGTGGGAAATACCTCCACCCCTCCTTATAGAAATAGGTTGCACACTCTACATCAAGACCTATTGTGCAACTACTACTCTTAGAGTCACGTCATCAAACAACCACTCTAGGCAAGCTGTGTGTCCTGTCAAAACCACACTCACCATAAATCATAGCAATATTTCGAATCATAAATTAAATAATAAGTACAACATATAGAATATACTATATTCTTCATATCTACGATATCCAAGTCACCTCAACAGTACAGTCATTTGGCTATCGCATAGCTCATTAACCTGTAAGATAATTCACCAATAACTCATATCTATGCATATACATAATAATTTCATATAAGGATCCATATCCGTATTGACGTTCAATTTAAGAAATGCATGTTTATTTTTATCATGCCTGGCATCTGTTATGCATTCACATCATAACTTGAACTAATATCCATGTACCTAAATTCCACATTTTAACTTTCATGTTTAAACAAACCAAAGAGCTATCATCATCATGAGTATATAATAGTGAAAGTAATATCATGAAACAGATAATTAGGTCAAGATGTACATATCTCAAATACCTATAGTAAACAATCAATGTTATAACTCCCTAAAGGCCAATGTATGGGGTGTTACATACACCCACCCTTCAAGAAACTTCATCTCAAAGTTATGGTCAAAATGATAGATAATCATAATGCATGGTGTTTACATATCCCTAGGGTTAACTCTTGAAGAATTTTTTTACTTAGTGATTACTCTGATTGGAATGTCATAAAGTCATCTCTATGCTACTACTATGTTAGCAATAAGGGGAAGACCTATCTTATTCTTGGTAAGATTCATGATTTTTCTAACCAAGTCTTGTATGATATTCACTATAGTTCTAACTTAATGATAAAATTTCCATTAACTATCATATACTATAAAAGCCAAATTTTATAAAGAAATATAAACTTAAGATTTTTGTGTTCCTTTCTTTATATTAAAAGATTAAGTTAAACATCTCAATAATTATTTACTTTATCTAAAATGTTATCAATCTTCAACCAAATTATAATATAATAGGTTGTTATTATTTTACTATACCATGTTTAGGGTTATGATCATTCACAAATACGAAGACAAAAATTTCCTGCTACAACTACTAAGTGTCTTTCGTGATAGAAAATCTTGTGTCATAATAGTCCCGATCTTGTGTTATACTTGTGACATCCCCCAAAAATAAATATTTTTTATTTTTGTGTGTTGGAAATATATTTTTGTTTTTGGCAAATTCGAATATGGAAAATTTTTTCCATTTATGGCAATTCCGAATTTCGAATTTAATAATTGTGACTGTTGGACAGAGATTTGTTTGGACTCAACTAACTATTTGACTATAACACTTGTATCACAACAGAATATTTATATTAATTGCAAGAGGACAAATGAAACAACCATGTTAAAAATCAGCTGACCATGACTCCATGAGTGGGGAACAAGTTGGAACTACCTTTGGGCTGATGATTACAAGTGGAAAATCATAGATTTGGCCGCTGGAAGCCCCTGAAAATCAGGGATTAAGAAAGCTTTGAAAATCCCCAAAGGAGGGAAAAGACCTAGGCAAAAAAAATGGATAAATAGCATATGCGAGGAGGCAGGACGCTGCCAAGTATGTTGGGGAAAGGATTGCGAGTCCTCTTGCTGTTATGAACACTTTTGAGCATGTGTGAGACGAGGGGATAACTGCTGAAAATTTTGGAATATTGTTGAGGAGTCTCCAAGTTCTCACTCATGGATTCATGGTCAGGCTAGGGGGTGAATCGGGCAAGTAGATTTGGCTACCCTGTTCTACGGTTGGGAGGAACGTTGTTGTTCCATTTGTCTTCCAGCGGATTGGATTCAGATATGATAATTTCCCCCTCTCTATTATGAATGGATATGTATTTTGATGTTATGTATCGATTGAATCTGAACTGGAATAAGTTACATTCTCTGTCTGTATGACTTTTTTTTCATCTGGTGCATTGTATCTGATTAAATTGGACCTGTAACGATTTATTTTCCACTTTCTGTTCAAATGTTTTATTCGATGCTATGTATCTAACAATATGCTCTATCAATATGCAAACAATATACTAGATGTGTATAGAATGACAAAATTCGGGAGTTAAAGAATTTTTGGAAACCCCTTTTTGCTTTTCTTTTGGATGCTAAAACAATCTTGAGAACTGATGCCTTTCGGAGGATTTTTGCTTTCCTTTCGTTTGAGAATGGGCTACCCCTTTCCTTAGTCGAGGTCTATGATGAAATTAGAGATTTCCCTTACAGAAAACTTTTATCCTTTTGTACCTTCTGTGCGTGTAAAATTCTTAAGTCTTTATGCTTTCAGAATTCGGGAATTGTGGTGTGTTGTTGTTTGAAATTTGAAACCCCAAAACCCCGAATCCCAAATTCCCGAAGTGTTAGTTCCACACCCTTTCACCTTTCAGAATTTGGGAATTGTTGTGTGTTGTAGTTTGACATTTGAAACCCCGAATCCCGAAATCCCGAAGTGTTGGTTCCACACCCTTTCACCTTTCAAAATTCAGGAATTGTTGTGTGTTGTTGTTTGACATTTGAAACCCCAAAACCCCGAATCCCGAAATCCCGAAGTGTTGGTTCCACACCCTTTCACCTTTCGAAATTCGGGAATTTTTGTGTGTTGTAGTTTGACATTTGAACCCCGAAACCCCAAATCCCAAAATCCCGAAGTGTTGTTCCACACCATTTCACCTTTCGGAAATCGGGAATTGTTGTGTGATGTTGTTTGACATTTGAAACCTCGAAACCTTGAATCCCAAAATCCCGAGGTGTTGGTTCCACAACCTTTCACCTTTCGAAATTCAGGAATTGTTGTGCTATTATTTGGAATTTGAAATCCCGATATCCCGAAGTGTTGGTTCCATGTTCTTTTCTTTTTGCAATTTCGGGAATTGTTTGTGGTTGATGTTTTGGCTTTTGAAGTCGCGAGATTCTGAACCCTGAAATCCTGAAATGTTAGTTCCACGTTCTTTTCTTTTCGCAATTTCGGGAATTGTTGTATGTTGGATGTTTGGTTATGAAAACCGCGAAATCCCGAACCCCGAAATCCCGAAATGCGGGTCTCACCTTTCCTTTTTCTCACTTTCGGGAGTTTTTTTATATTGATGTTGAACATCATAACTCGTGAAGTTTCGAACCTCAAAATCCCGAAATGCGGGTCTCACCTTTCGCAATTTCGAAAGTTTGTATTTGTTGTTGTTTGGCGTACTTGAACTCACGAAGTCCCGAGCCCCGAAACTCCGATGGGCGGGTCCCACTTTCCTTTTTCACCTTTCGGAGGTTGTGGTGTGTTAATGTTTGACACTTCCAAACATGAAATCCTGAACCCCGAAACCCGAAACCCCGAAGTACCGGGTCCACAGTCTTCCCGCATTTTCGCGTTTTTGTAAATGGCGTGGCCCCTTTGTTTCATTTTATGTTCGACATTTATAATCTCTGAAACCTGATTGACCTCTATTATGTTTCACAAACTGTAGGAACCGAGAAGAAATTTATTATTATGGGAACAACTCTAATAATGTAATGAATGGACTGGTAAAAGAATGTTGGAGAGTCTTCATCCTAGATAGAGGTATGGAAGTAATAGACCGTATTACAAGTCGATTGTATTGCAAACATAGGGTAATTTTTCTATGTAGGGTTTTGGTCATAAAAACCCCAAAGTTGCTTGTATTGTTAAGATTGTGGTAGTGTTATAGGTACTAGCAGATAAGAGAGTAATTATAAATTTCAAGATCTTAATTAAACATTGAAGTGATGAGTAAATAATCACTATATTGTCGATTAGAAAACTTAAGTTAAATGGTAAGGACAATCGACGAAAGTAAGGACTCTAACAAACCCTCAAACTCAAGCCTTTTAACATAAAGCTTACTTGCTTGAGATCTTGAAACTTTTCAAGGATAAATGTACAAATAATTTATTTTTTTATGGTGATTTTTGAGGTTCATTACATATGGTATCAAAGAAAAAGTTACAACACTAGGCCTGAATAGGGACACCTTAATTACTTAGTATATACTCTGATTTATGAAAAAACTAATAAATCTTGTGGATTACAAACACAAAGCTTTTATGTTTTGTGTTGAATAATGGAAGCTCAAGAAGGTGCAGAAATCAGGGTGGAAGAAAATTCACAACAAGGACCTCCTGGAGATCCAAGACAGAACAATGATGGAAGCTCACCCACAGAGGTTTTGGAAACAATGAGAAACCTTATTGTTGAACTACAAGTTTTCAAGGCCGACAATGAAAAATTGAAGAAGGCATAGCAGGAACAACAAGAGATAAATGAAGTCCTGCTGCATAGTATAGTAACCAAGAAAATCCCAAAAGATGCTAACCATGAGGAAGTGGTCAGAAAAAGGGCCTCCAAGAATTCTAGTGAGAAAATAGAAAAAGGAGACAGTTCGTCTGAAGGTACACCTTTAGCTGAAGACAAAACCATACCAGACAGAAAAAAAAAAACAAACAAACCACCTTGAAGGAGAATTTAAAAAGATTAAACCAGCTACTTTTGATGGAGAATCCAGGACAGGAGAAGAAGCCGAGGCATGGTTGTTGGACATCAAAAAATACTTCCAAATCTACAACTATTCCAGCAACATGAAGGTCAGAATGGCCATCTACAATCTGAAGGGTAAGGCCAACATTTGGTGGCAGTACCTGAAATTGGCCAAGGGCCTAAAGGAGAAATAGTTGGAATGGTCTGACTTTAAGAAGTATTTTAAGAAACAATACCTTTTCGAACTCTATTATGAAAGGAAGACGAAAGAATTTTATGAGTTACGACTTGGATAAATGACGATGGAGGACCTTATAAATAAATTTCTGGAACTACTAAGGTTTGTACCATACATCCGAGAGGATAAGGTAAAAATCCAGCAATTCTTAAGTTGTTTACCACAATCCTACAAGGACAGAATTGATTTTGACAACTCCAAAACCTTGAGTGAGGTATTCAGGAAAGCATGAATGTGCTATGACCAGTATAAATAGCGGGTAGAGTTTCCCAAGACCTGGAAGTATAAGAAGCAAGATGGAATAAACCAGCGGAAGAAGGGATACCAGCCAAATCCTTATCGGAATACAACAAAAAGTTTCCCAAGGAAGGATTTTCACTCCAATCATCCGAACACGCAAAGTAGCGGTAAACCGGTAAACCTGGGAATGAAGAAGTTTGGGGACAACTCCCGTGAACCATTAAAGTGTTGGGAATGTGGAGAGCCTCATATAAGGAGGAACTTTTCACATTTAATTATAGAAAATAGAACTGTTGTTCATAATTTACAGGAAGCCTCGACAGTAGAAGACATGGGCAGAAGTTTGCATCGGATAAATGCAGCCATAGATGGTCGACAAGATGACCACCAGTCCTCGGTGGTAGAGATCGAAGGTAAAATCCATGACACTCGAATTTCTATTTTAATTGACCCTGGATCTACGTTAAGTTATATTACTCCCGATGTAGTAGAGTCGAATAAACTTAAGAAGCAAAAGCATGCTAAATCTTGTCTTGTACAACTAGAAACAGGTACTAAAAGAAAAGTAGTCAACTTTATTTCTGATCTTGAGTTCAACTTAGATGGTCAAAAGATAAGGACCAATCTGAACATCCTACCACTAGGATCTTATGATATGATTATCGGGATGGATTGGTTGGAACAAAACAAAGAAGTACTAGACTGTTATACAAAGATACTTAGCTACAAAGATAATTTTGGCATTGTTAGAACAACCCAAGTCATACCAAAACCTGTGCCAGTCAGACAAGTTTCAGCGATGCAATTCAAGAAATGTATTAGAAAGGGATGTCAAGTTTACTCCATCCAAGTAACAAATCTATTAGAAAAGAGGATAAGCCCAAGTTAGAAGACTTTGTTGTCCTACGCGAGTTTAGAGAAATGTTTGTTGATGAGATACCAGAATTGCCTCCTAGGAGAGAAATAGATTTCTCCATAGACTTACTACCCGGATCAACCCCTATGTCAAAATCACCCTACCGAATGAGTCTACCAGAATTGATAGAATTAAAAATACAATTATAGGAATTATTCGACAAAGAGTATATCAGACCAAGTGTCTCGCCATGGGGAGCACCAGTCCTCTTTGTGAAAAAGAAAGATGATACTCTAAGACTATGTATTGATTATAGACAACTGAACAAAGTGACCATTAAGAACAAATACCCCTTACCCAGGATAAATGATCTATTCGATCAAGTTGGTGGGGCCAAGATCTTCTCAAAATTGGATTTACGATCCTGATATCATCAAGTTAGGATAAAGGACTAGGACATAAACAAAAAAAAAATTGGTACAAGATACAGACACTATGAGTTTGCAGTCATACCTTTCGGACTCACTAATGCAACGGCCACATTTATGTGCTTGATGAACAACATTTTCAGCCAATACTTAGACAAGTTCGTAGTAGTATTTATCGACGATATTCTGGTCTATTCTAAAATGGAGGAGGAACATGATGAACACTTACGAATAGTTCTACAAACACTAAGGAAACAAAAACTATACGTAAAATTCGACAAATGTTATTTTTATCAAAAAGAAATACAATATTTAGGACATGTCATTTCCTCAGAAGGTATTGTCGTAGACCCGAAAAACATAAAATCCATTATGGAATGGCCAGTGCCTAAGGATGTGGCAGATATCCGGTCATTCATGGGAATCACCGGATATTATCGTAGATTTATAGAGGGTTTCTCCAAGATAGCCTACCCTATCACATCATTACAAAAGAAAAGGACCAAGTTTAACTAGTCGCAAAAGTGTCAAGACAGTTTTAACAAGCTAAAAGAATTATTGACATCGGCGCCCATCTTGAAGGTAGAAGACCCAGAGAAAGACTTCACAGTTTGTGTTGATGCAAGTAAAGAGGGACTAGGTGGTGTTCTAACTCAGGAAGGGCACGTGATTTTTTATGAGTCCCGAAAATTAAAGGAACACGAGCAAAATTATGTCACTCATGACTTAGAATTGGCAGCAGTAATACATGCCCTAAAAATGTGGCAACACTATATAATGGGCAGAAAATTCTTACTATTGACGAATAATAGCAGGGTGAAATATTTGTTTAACCAACCAGACCTTAATGCAAGACTAGCAAGGTGGATAACCTTCCTGAGCGAATTTGACTTCGAGGTCAGACATATCAAGGGTAAGGAAAATAAAGTATTAGATGCTTTAAGCCGCAAAATCCATGGGTTATTTGAGATAAACATCATCAGGGCAGAAAGTGACCTGGAACAAAGAATAAGGACGACAAGTATCAACGATGGAAATTGCACTAAGATAATGGTAGAATTTCAAAATAGTATCGCAAACTCAGATAAACCAGAAATAAGTATCGACAAGAAGGGACTATTAAGATTTAAAAACAAACTTTACATACCAGATTAAACAGAGCTAAAATTAACTATTTTAGACAAAGTGCATAAGAAACCATACTCTGTCCATCCAGGTTACCAGAAAACAATAACAACACTCAGAAAACTATTTTACTGGCCTAATATGAAGGGCGAAGCAACAGAGTACTTGTCTAGGTGCCAAGATTGTCAGCAGGTTAAGTCCGAACACCAGTATCTAGCCGGCCTATTATAGCCATTACCAGTACCAGAATGGAAATGGGAAACCATATCGCTAGACTTTATAACAGGTTTGCCTAAAACTCAGAAACATAATGATTCAATCATGGTTGTAATCGATAAACTCAATAAGTTTGCACACTTTATTCCTGTAAAGTCTACTTTTAAAGATATTGACATTGATGAAATATTCATGAAAGAAATTTTTAGACTGCATGGTATTCCTAAAATGTTGATTTCAGATAGAGACGTAAAATTCACATCCGGTTTTTGGAAGGAATTGGTTGCAGGGCTACATACTAATTTGAATTTCAGTACAAGTTATCATCCACAAACGGATGGACAGACTGAAAGGACAAATCAAATCATAGAGGATATGCTCCACATGTATGTAAGAGCAAAGTTGAACAAGTGGGAATACTACCTACACTTGGTAGAATTTGCATATAACAATGGGTACCAAACTTCGACTAAGTTGAGCCCTTTCAAAATACTGTATGACAGAAAGTCTACAACTCCAATTAGCTGGGATTACCTGACTGACAGACTCATGGTTGGAACAAAGATTCTCCAAGAAATGGAGAACATGGTAAAGAAAGTACAATAAAAATTGAAAGAAGCACAGGACCGACAGAAGAGTTATGCGGATCATAAAAGAAGACACTTGGAATTTCAAGTGGGAGACCATGTTTATTTGAAGGTGAAATCCCGAAAAAATCTCGCTAAAGTTGGGGAACAATGCCAAGATGGCACCTAGGTTTTGTGGGCCCTTTGAGATACTAGCTCGAATTGGACTCGTAGAATATCAGCTTGCACTTCCAGTTAATCTAAGAATTCATAATGTATTTCATGTTTCTTTGTTGAAAAAGTATATTCATGGCCCTACTCATATGATTGATTGGAACTTGGTGCAGGTGGAACCCGAGTGCGAGTTCTAGGTGGAACCCCTATGCATTCGGGACCGGAGAGAAATAACACTTTGGAATAGAGTCATCGCTCAGGTAAAGGTGCAATGGAAGCACTTTAGTCCTGAGGAGGCCACTTGGGAATTAGAGGGAGATTTGAAGAAATATCATCCAATCCTGTTCCAGGAGAGGAACGAACACCGAGGACAATGTTTTACTGAAGGGGGAAAGGATGTGACATCTCCCAAAAATAAATATTTTTTATTTTTGTGTGTTGGAAATTTATTTTCATTTTTGGCAAATTTGAATCTGGAAAATTTTTACCATTTATGGAAATTCTGAATTTCGAATCTAATAATTGTATTTAATTATTGTGACTATTGGGAAGAGATCTATTTGGACTCAACTAAGTATTTGACTATGACACTTCTATCACAACAAAATATTTATATTAATTGCAAGAGGACAAATGGAACAACCATGTTAAAAATCAGCTGACCATGACTCCATGAGTGGGGAACAAGTTGGAACTTCTTCTGGGCTGATTATTACAAGTGGAAAATCAGAGATTTGGCCACTGGAAGCCCCTGAAAATCAGGGATTAAGAAATCTACGAAAATCCCCAAAGGAGGGAAAATACCTCGGCAAAAAAAATGGATAAATAGCATATGCGAGGAGGCAGTACACTGCCAAGTATGTTGGGGAAAGGATTGTGAGTCCTCTTGTTGTTATTAGCATTGTTGAGCAAGTGTGAGGCGAGGGGATAGTTGCTAAAAAATTTGGAATATTACTGAGGAGTCTGCAAGTTCACCCTCATGGATTCATGGTCAGGCTAGGGGGTGAATCAGGAAAGTAGATTTGGCTACCCTGTTCTACGGTTGGGAGGAACGTGGTTCTTCCCTTTGTCTTCCCATGGATTGGATTTAGATATGTTAATTTCCCCCTCTCTATTATGAATGGCTATGTATTTTGATGTTATGTATCTATTGAATCTGAACTGGAATAAGTTACATTCTCTATCTGTATGACTTTTTTTTTCATCTGGTGTATTGTATCTTATTAAATCGGATCTGTAACGATTTTTTTTCCACTTTATGTTCAAATGTTTTATCTGATGCTATGTATCTAACAATATGCTCTATCAATATGCAAACAATATACTAGATGTGTATAGAATGACAAAATTCGGGAGTTAAATAATTTTTGGAAACCCCATTTTGCTTTTCTTTCGGATGCTAAAACAATCTTGAGAATCTACGCCTTTCAGAGGATTTTTTCTTTCCTTTCGTTTGAGAATGGGCTACCCCTTTCCTTAGTCGAGGTCTATGACAAATTTAGAGATTTCCCTTACAAAAAACTTTTATCCTTTGTACCCTTCTATGCGTGTAAAATTCTTAAGTCTTTATGCTTTCAGAATTCGGGAATTGTGGTGCGCTATAGTTTGACATTTGAAACCCCGAAACCCTGAATCCCGAAATCCTGAAGTGTTGCTTCCACACCCTTTCACCTTTCAGAATTCAGGAATTGTTGTGTGTTGTAGTTTGACATTTGAAACCCATAAACCCTTATTCCCGAAATCCCGAAGTGTTGGTTCCACACCCTTTCACCTTTCGGAATTCAGGAATTGGTGTGTGCTGTTGTTTGACATTTGAAACCCCGAAATCATGAAGTGTTGGTTCCACACCCTTTCACCTTTCAAAATTTGGGAATTGTTGTGTGTTGTAGTTTGACATTTGAAACCCCAAAACCTTGAATCCCAAAATCTTTAAGTGTTGGTTCCACACCCTTTCACCTTTCAGAATTCGGGAATTGTTGTGTGTTGTTGTTTGACCTTTGAAACCCCGAAACCCTGAATCCTGAAATCCCGAAGTGTTGGTTCCACACCGTTTCACCTTTCGGAATTCGGGAATTGTTGTGTGCTATTGTTTGGCATTTGAAATCCCGAAACCCTGAATCCTGAAATGTTGGTTCCACGTTCTCTTCTTTTCGCAATTTCGGGAATTGTTTGTGGTTGATGTTTTAGCTTTTGAAGTCACGGGATTCTGAACCCCGAAATCCCGAAATGTTGGTTCCACTTTCTTTTCTTTTCACAATTTTGGGAATTGTTTGTGGTTGATGTTTTAGCTTTTGAAGTCGTGGGATTACGAACCCCGAAATCCCGAAATGCTAGTTCCACATTCTTTTCTTTTCGCAATTTTGGGAATTGTTGTATGTTGGATGTTTGGCTATGAAAACCGCGAAACCCCGAACCCCGAAATCCAGAAATGTGAGTCTCACCTTTCCTTTTTCACACTTTTGGGAGTTTGTTTATATTGATGTTGAACACTAGAACTCACGAAGTTTCGAACCCCGAAATCCCGAAATGCGGGTCTCACCTTTCACAATTTCGGAAGTTTGTATATGTTGTTGTTTGGGGTACTTGAACTCACAAAGTCCTGAACCCCGAAACCCTGATGGGTGGGTCCCACTTTCCTTTTTCACCTTTCATAGGTTCTGGTGTGTTAATGTTTGACACTTCCAAACATGAAATCTCGAACCCCGAAACCCCGAAGTACTGGGTCCACAGTCTTCCCGCATTTTTGCGTTTTTGAAAACGACCTCGCCCCTTTGTTTCATTTTATGTTCGACATTTATAATCGGCAAAACCCGATTGACCTCTGTTATGTTTCACAAATTGTAGAAGCCTAGAAGAAACTTATTGTTATGGGAACAACTCTAATAATGTAATGAGTGGACTGGTAAAAGAACGTTGGAGAGTCTTCATCCCGGATAGAGGTATGGAAGTAATAGACCGTATTACAAGTCGATTGTATTGCAAACATAGGGTAATTTTTCTATGTATGGTTTTGGTCATAAAAACCCCAAAGTTGCATGTATTGTTAAGACTGTGGTAGTGTTATAGGTACTAGCAGATAAGAGAGTAATTATAAATTTCAGGATCTTAATTAAACATTGAAGTGATGAGTAAATACTCATTATATCGTCGATTAGAAAACTTAAGTTAAATGGTAAGGACAGTCGACGACAGGAAGGAATCTAAAAAACCCTCAAACTGAAGCCTTCTAAAAGAAAGCTTACTTGCTTGAGGTCTCGAAACTTTTCAAGGATAAATGTACAAATAATTTTTTTTATGGTGATTTTTGAGGTTCATTACAATACTAGTCTCATTCGACCTTCACTTGATTAAAAGCATGTCGATTCTTTTAATATATTGACTGAGACTATCCCTATTAAGAAGACACCTTAATATGTCTCAATTGTATGTTATTTCGAGTTATAACTTAATTAACACAAAGACACACTTCTCTTCTAGATTTATTCTTCCTATGTTCCATATAGGACCCCCCCATAGTTAAAGTGTAGTCTTCTAGTTGACTACTAGATCGAACCTTATCTCATCATCGATTCTCTGGTTAAGTGAATCTTATATTAAGTTTGATACAAATTTCATTAAGTCATACATACCATCCCACCTATTATATATATATATATATATATACTTTGATTATCATTCTAACTTGACAATACATATTCCATCACTAATGATATTGGCACATTTATTTATTTATTTTTGTTTAGGAACATTGAATAAGACATTAATAATTAACTATCACGTTATGTCATCACTTCTTGAGTTGTTTGGTCATTGTCCTCAACCTCAATTTTATTTTGAGTCATTAAAATTAGATTTCGACCAAGTCAAATGTCGAGTTTAGGATTCTCTTCATCATAGTCGAGGCAATTCACGGTTTTTATCAACAATTCAACATTACATGCATATCTATAAGTAAAGAGCACCATGTTGATGATCAGGGGATCAAATTTTGCTCAATTTTCAAAGTTCTTAGAATGCGACGAAAACAGTTCCATTGCATCCGTCTCATCTTCCTGATTCCGGCGGTATACTTACTTTCGCAAATGGAGTCTGTATGAAGGAGTTATCGCGATTTGTCCGCCAAGCCAAACAGGCAAAATTTTTGGATGTTGACTGTACCTGTCCGTACAGTCCGTACAATCCGTACGGTGACGTGGCAGGACCGTACGACCGTACGGTGATGATGTGGCAATTGTTGGTTGGATGGTTGCTGGCGAATCGGGTGTTGACACGTGTCTCGTTGGAAGCGAATGGTATGAGGGCACGTGGCCCAATGCTTGGGCGCCACGTGTCCCTCGTTGGTTGGTTTATAATTGCTATGTAAAACTAATGGAGGCCACGGGGTTCGACCCCCGGACCTCCCACAACATAAGTCTTAACAATACTCCACTAACCAATATGTCGCCTGACGTTCCTTGTTACGGATTCCAACTCACATATATTTCATATGGTACATTGTATTATTTGGAAAGTTGGCGGGCCGGGGCTTAGCCCTGACCCATAGTTTATACCATACATATAAAACATATGTTATAACCGTGTATGTATATGTGCGCGGGACCCAAAGTGTATGCATTGTATTGTGTTATATATATATTGTATCAACTGTTTGCGCGCGAGTTGTAACATAAACCGTAACATGTGACCATATTAAATGTTCCGTGCGGTTTGGAGCGCATGAGTTGGTTATACAGTTTAGAAACAGACCTAACCAATTTGCTTAGCCCGTGGTTCCATGCGTCATTTTCCCGGACGTCGAGGAGGTTAGGGACTGGCGCGCCCTTAACCGTCCTATGGTTTGTACCGGTGCGCGGTTGTGTATGGGACTAAGTTTTTACGCTTAAATGAGTGTGTGAGCCAGGTTTGCAAGAGCAAGGGTGCAATTTGTAGAACCAGAGACATCAAAGCTGAAGAGGGAGACTTCAAGGAGGCTAACTTCTTCATTTTTCGACCGATTGAGGTGCCGAAAGAGCCCAAACATGGGTTTTGGGATGCTGGGAAGCCATTGGAGCAGTCGGTTTGTCATTTTGAGCATTGTAAGGCATGTTTTTGAGCACTTTGAGCAATTTAATAATAATGATCCATTGGAAGCTGGACCAGGAGATGTAGCCCGGAGAGGGGTGAACTCCTTTATCAAGATGTTGTGTTTATGTGCTGATGTTCATTGTTTATACTGCTGTCTATGTGTATTTCGCATAAGTAATCCTTAATTTATGTGTTGCAAATTGATCCTGTTGCTTTAAAACACATAACATTTCACTTGCAATAATTATTCAAGTTTTTCAAGTCTTCTACATTTTTAGATCAAGTTGGTATCAGAGCACTGGTTTTGAAGACTTGATTGTTTGCAAGTTTTGTTTCTGATGCTCACAAGG
>ML780073.1:12647-35387 GCA_009831015.1 Picea engelmannii | reverse complement strand
GAAACGTTTAAATTGTCTCACTCTTTGATTAGGAAAAGGTTTCCTTAATATACTTAGTGATTCTCTCAACTTGATGGACTTTATAAACAACATTAATAACCCCTTATTAATTTATTTAATTTATACAATATAAATTTTCGGATATAAACCTGCTCATCCTTACTTCTTTTGTTTATTATATATAGGATATATTTATTTAATATATTTTTAATTATAATTATAATTTATAATTTATACATTATAATGTTTAATTAGGACTATCATAATATAAAGTAGTCCAAAGTCAACTTTTACTCTAATATCCTTCAAATCCTTCTCATCTCAAGTTCTTACTATCATATACCATTGAATATCATGTGGAAAACCTACACACAAATTGATTGAGCTTTAGTTTGGTAAAGGGTTCACATTTAATAATATAAATGTTAAGAGCTTGTCAATTCAAGAATGAGTAGGGTGTTCATGATACAATCATGCCACTTGCAACAATAACTCATGAACACGTCTTTAATGTTCAATTTATTATGCACCAACCTATCAACTCTGTCCTAAACCACTCGAAAAAGTCTCTCAACGTAAATACTTAATTTCCATTAATATTATTGTTGGGCAATTCAAGAATGAGTAGGGTGTTCATGATACAATCATGCCACTTGCAATAATAACTCATGAACACATGTCTTTAATGTTCAATTTATTATGCACCAACCTATCAACTCTGTCCAAAACCACTCGAATAAGTCTCTCAACGTAAATACTTAATTTCCATTAATATTATTGTTGGGCAAGGATATCAACGCATGTCTTCTAAAAGTTGCTTTAAAAAGTTGCTCTAAGTGTATACTATCAACAATATTTGGTCGGTAGAAATCCTCAATATGGCGACTTAGTTTGTTTCAACGAATAAATAAAGAAAATCTCAGAAATCAAGAAAGAGCAAACCTATTCTCACCAGGCTACTACTGTTATTGCAAATATTTAATTTTCATTAATATTATTGTTGTCCTCTACTTGAGTTTCAGCATGGTAAAATTAGGAAGTTGGAATTATTCTTCCAAATGCTGCGAATAAGATCCTTTTACTTACTGTTATATATATATATATATATATGTTTTATTCTACATATGTTTTAGAATACAAAAATAAATATATATTGTAGTTCCTTGTTCTTTAATTCTTTCTATTAAAAAATAGAACAAGTGTTTCTTCATTTAAATTCATTGTGACGGCCCAATTAAAGAAGAAGAGAAGGTGTAGGCTCACGTTGAGGTTTAGGATCAAGCCCAGCCCGGTGTGGAGGAAGTAACCGAAAGGGAAGGTAGGAAAAATTTCTTAGTTGCATGAGCAAGCAATCCATTCGAACCCATCACTTGTCCTCATCTAATACACAAGAGATTATAGTCATTTTCAAGGCATGATGGTGTGGATACGCAAGATATTGTAGTCGTTTTCAAGGCATAATGGCGTTGAATTTGTATGTGGGGCTAAATGGCGGTGAATCTGTAGTTAGTGATCAAATTCATGCAATTCGCACAAGATTGTAGTCATTTTCAAGACATAATGGTGCTGAATTTGTAAGCCGAGGAAAGAGAAACTTTTTTCTCTCTTCTATGTGGGTGCGCGGTGGATTTGAGTACGAGAGAGTCCTTGCTCTCCTGTCCTTCCTTGTCTATATTTTATGGTTAGAGGTTCGGGGCGTGGTGTAACCATACCCTTACCGTATTTATCCTCTTCACAGGGTACGGGAATGGGAGTGGCTTCGTCTCTCTCAGGCAATATGGCCAAGATCTGTCTAGATTACTTCGATAGCATATCTTTGGATGCTACCCCAGAAAAAGTGAAGGCACCTCTTACTGTACTGTCAGCTTATGCAGATTTTGAAGGATTGATAGGGCATGCAACACTTGATGGCCTCCGCGAGCTAAAGTCAGAGCTTGATTCAGATTTGTTAGATGCCTGAGGATTTACAATGTTCTATAGATTTGTCTACTTCATATGTCGTGAAAGAGTACAAAAGAGAATCATTGTCAGGACTACTGCAGAGGCTTGGAGATTGGTATTGGTAAGAAGGTTCAGGCTGCTTGATCAGTAGTGTGAGTTTGTTGAGAAACATCAACACAATAATATTTCTGGGGACACTTGGCTACAAGTCCTTGAATTCAGCATAGTAACTATGATCCCGAAGTAACTATGAGTAACTATGATCCCGAAGGTGCTTGGCCCGTTCTCATTGATTTGAGTAACTATGATCCCGAAGGTGCTTGGCCCGTTCTCATTGATTATTTTGTTGAACATATGTACAGGAACTCACGCTCCAGTGTTGTTCACAGGCCAGATAGATTTAATCTTATATCAGAGATTCTTTTGAATTCTATATCTGATGATTTAAATGGCATGTCTATGTCAAACAAATCTAGTCTTTTGCCAGGCATGAATGTTTCTCTCTTGGTTTTAAGAGAAGGTCTTCTTCTATGGCTTTTGATGATACATAAATGGAATCTGTTAGTAGCATCTCTCAAAGGCTTGCAAAAATGCCAAGTCTTTTTGTTTCCAAAACGTGTATGTTAGGTTAACTGCTCAGCTGACATCTTACACACAACGAGAGGAGTGTCAATGGAGATCGACCATAGGAGTGGTGAACCTCAACAACTGTCATCTCAATAGAGTGTGTATATTGTATGATCTATGAAAATGTCTATGCAGGAATCGTATTAATGGTAATATTATTTTCGTTGGTGTAATAAAATCTCTTATTGGTTTACCATATCTGGCTTTAAAAATTGGTGCCTTTTGTGGAATCTAGGTCTGGTAGTCTTAAGGATATGAACAATTGATTTTTTTTTTTTTAATTAATGGTTACTTTCCAAATGAAATTGGAACAATCACTAATGTTTGCTTGGATTATGATTTAGCAACAGATTAGTTATGTACACAAAGGAACATTGTAACAACCCAAATTGGCACAAAGACAAAATTCTGTTGTGGGTGGTCAAGCCTAGGTTTCAGTTTTGAAACCTGGCTCTGATACCAAATGTAGAACCCCTTTATAGGATGCTAATAAATTAATCATTCATTAAATACATACACAATAACAATTTTTATTTTTTTTTGCATAATTTAATTGATTTTCATTTACACAATTCTTCTACATTTGCTCAATGATAAATCTAAATAACATGATGAAATAAGTAATAGGTTAACTCTATGATTTAGAACTTAAAACAAAAGTACATATAAAAAATATCAATAACCAAATACCACCGAAAAATACCTCCTCCTTAGCTTGTCGAAGCTCATCAGTTGTAATGTAATCCTAGGTGCTTCCAAGCATTCTTTTCCCGCTTTCCCAGAGGAAAACAATGGAATCCTCTCAGCCAACTAGGAGCCTAGCCGGCTTCCCAGCTCCAAGAAAACTTTCGGTTTCTTGGCCCTTAGTGCCTGTGACTCCTAGAACAACAAATAACAAATTCTCTAAGAATACTATCCTAAGAATTACATCTTCCAAGAATTTTCCAACCTCTCAACCTCCCCAAACCTCTCCACATCTTCTCCTATTTATCAAGTTTTCATTTTCCCTTACCCAAGTCTCCTCAACCACCATCATTATTAGCCATCAACCTCCCTTATCTAGATTTTTGGGAAAAATATAAAATACAACTAAAATATAAATGACTTGCATAAAACAACAATAAATAAAATGCAAAGTCTTTATTCTCATTCTAGCTAATTAATGCAATTTAAAAATTTTACCCAAAATGTACATGACAACCTACCATGGTCATTCAATTCATCATACCAACCATCAATCAAAGTCAAAGAAGGTATTTAATGCTTCTAGATATTTTGTATGCAATATAATTTACATAATAAAAAACATTCAATTAAATAGCTAATAATCTACTTTAATAATTAATACATTAATTAAGTGTACTAGTGTACATGTGTAGGGTGTGTGTGCGTAGCTAGCGAATACATATCTCATGCATGTACTCACGATAAACAACCATTTTCTCTAGTGCATAGTTCATATATGATCACACCAAGACATGTAGGACAACAGATCAATTAATGCATCATTTAATAATCTTAACGAACAAAATTACACCAATTCATCAATAACTCATTATCACACTTAAAATATCAATAGGAAATCAAAAGAGGGTTTTAAACATGGTAGGAACCAATTGAGTAAACAATAGTGGCATCTCTAATCCCCAATCAATATTCTCAACTAATATCGAAGCATCCTTCCTTCCTAACCTAATTCCATCTTCCATCATATCATTTCCTTTGTTGGAATAAGCTGGAGTGTCAACTATATTGAACTAAATCCAGTTAGAACCTGTAAGAGGAAGTGTCATACATCTCGACCAAGCTTCCCCAACAGGAAACCACAAGTCATCATCACAAGTCTAGGAGAGCGTGACTTCATACAACCCTCCCACAACTCTAGGCTTCAAAGAATAAATGGTGGGCAATACATTCACCCCTCCTTATAGAACTAGGGTCCACACCCTACATCAAGCCCTATTGTGCAACTACTGTTCTTAGAGTCACGTCATCAAACAACCACTCTGGGGAAGTTGTGTGTCCTGTCAAAACCACACTCACCACAAATCATAGCAATATTTCGAATCATAAATTAAATAATAAGTACAACATATAGAAGATAATATCTTCTTGATATCAACGATATCTCAGTCACCTCAACACTACAGTCATTTGGCTATCGTATAACTCATTAAACTATAAGTTAATTCACCAATAACTCATATCTAAGAATATACATAATAATTTCATATAAGGATCCATATCTGTATTGACGTTCAATTTAAGAAATGGATGTTTATTTTTTTCATACTTGACATCTGTTATGCATTCACATCATAACTTGAACTAGTATCCACATACCTAAATTCCACATTTTAACTTGGATGTTTAAACAAACGAAAGAGATATCATAATCATGAGTATATAACAGTGAAAGTAATATCATGAAATGCATAATGAGGTCAAGATGTAGATATCTCAAATATCTATCCCAATCTAACTGAGCCCAAACAAATGTTAAAGATTGAATTACTAAGATGAGTAAACAATCAATGTTCTAACTCCTTAAAGGCCAATATATGGGGCGTTACACTATATAAAAGAGGGAGGAGGAGAAGGATGGATGTCTTTTGTCATGCGTAATATCAGGCTGCAAAATTTTAGACTTGACTAACTTAGCTTGTGGGAGTTGGGATACCCAGCTCGGTGAGGAGTGGTAGATCGACCTTGCAAGGGGAGCTGGGAGATAGCTTCTCTCTATTTCAATGTGTGTATATCCTTTGTGGCTCGGGGGGGGTGTGGGGGAAGAAGAGTACCCATAGCGTTGGCTGCGAGGTACCGGTGAAGTCTCATTGGTCATCAAGCGGAGATGCATGGAGCATGCGGGAAAACAACTCAGAGTGGACGACTTGGGATACGATACTCATGCTTTTATTTTTCATGATAGATTATTATTTACTTTATGCTTTCATTTCTTTACTTTTAACTGTGTAAAGAAGGTGTTGACTTAGCATTTTATTGAGAACTTAATTTCCCCATAGCCTTAAGCTCGCTGCTTGACTTGATTCCCTTGGCATTCAGTATTGTTGGTTTTAATTGATTTTTATGAAGAGCTTATGCTTGGTCTTCGTCCTCATCCCTAGTTCGTCATTCCACGTCTGAGAAGTCAACCAGGTGAGGAATCAATGGTCATCACTTTGGTGAACAATGACCTATAGATTCTAATGCCCTTCTTTTCTGTGCGTGGATGATGAGCGAAGGTTGTGTTTGCCCAGTTGTTTACCTCTTCTTATCTCCGCGTATTGATCTCTTCCTTGAAATGGTCTCTACATGTTATATCACCTCCACGTCCTATTTGTTCTTGACTTCTGAAAACTTTGTTTAGTACTCTCTGCATTCAACACCCTCAACCACAAAATTTTTAACTCTGCATTTTTATATATTGTTGGATAATTTAAATCTGCGTTGTATTACCTTCCTGGCCACTTAACTCTGCGTTTTATTTTTATTTGATGGAAATTATTCTCTGCACTTCAACACACTCATCCATGGAATTTTTGACTCTGCGTTTTCAATATATTCCTGGATAGGTTTGCTTTGCGTTTAAGGTCAATTTTACTCTTTGCATTTCGTTTTTAATTTCCCCCTTTTTCTCAATGTTTGGGTGATGCCCCTTTCTTGTGTTTTCATGGAGTCCTTAGCCTGTACCTCATCCTATACCCCATATTTTACCCCATCCTTTACCTCAATGAACAACAATGAGATTCTCTATGTTGCTTCAGATCTCTGCAAATTTCTTGTTGTGATTTCATTTGGTGCGAATTATTTTTACTTCAGTCCTGCAACATCCTTTTTATTCAATCATAATCTTAGACAGATCACTTGGTAGATGCCATATTAATCCACTACTTAGAAATAGAGAAATATCGATAATTTTTTCAACTAAATTATCATCCCCAAATTTTTAATTTTGTTTGTGTACCTTCAAGTGAATGCAGGCCGGAGATCTTAAAATTGTATGGTCATTGACAGCCATATTTTACATTATATTTCAGACTGTTAAAGTCTCCATACATTTAATTGGTAAACTCAGAGTTAAGACCATAAGAGTCGCCAAAATTTAGTTGTTGTACCTTATTTGAACTTGAGTGGACTCTATTTTTAATTTGTTTTGTCGAAACTTGAAATTTCGAGGGTCTCTGTGTAATTTCATTTTAATCCGGATTTGGTGTTTGTTTAAGTCGATGCACATTAGATCTAAAATCCATATTATGATATTTTCATGGATGAAATGAATAATTTTTGTGAGTTTGAATGACTAATGAGAACTACACTTTATGAGAACTACACTTTACTGGATTGTAGACCAGGATTATAAGAGAATAGTGTCGTTGTAATAATATTATACTATCAAATCATAGTTGGCATAATCACTATAGAGATTATGTGCAATCTCTGATTCGACACTACAGTGTGTCGTAGCATTTTTGTACAATTATCAGTTGAGTTTTCTTCTCTATTGATGATAGTGTAACCCTACACTTCAACCGTGCGTGGAATATTCACATAACAATGTAACTCAAATCGACTAGTGTTATCTATCCCTTAAATAAATAGTTTGTTATGAACTGAGAATGTGTTAACAAAGGAAGGGTACAATTGGATTATTATAAGTCGATTAATGACAATTAATACTTGAAATATTCCATAGAGTGCCAAGCTAATCTTCCCTCGAACAAGAAGTTTGTTTACACATTTTAAGTTTGAGATAAACTAAAACTTGTAATGGATGGCATTCAATGTGTTAAGAATGATACGTAGGATTTTAAATAACATCATTGTTGTGTTGATTTTATTGTTCTGAACATATTACTATCCTTAGGAATATTAAACTATATTCGATTTATAAAGGATGCTTTAAACCTTTTTCAATAATAAAAATTTCTATTATATAAGTTCTAACGAGAAACCCTTTATTTCAACCCGTCAAGGGACTAGTAAATACATTTAGAATGGAAGGGAAATGATTTAAGGATTTCTAGAGTGAATTAATGAACTAAATAAACAATTTTTTATGGAAGAAGAAGTTAAATTAAGTCTCCTAAATAAAATTTTAGAAAGAGTCTTAGAGGCCTTAGGATTGGAAATAATATTATCAACTTGGATTTATTTAATAAAGTGACTAGTAAAAAGAATTCTTAAATGATTAGACATCAATGAGTTTATTAATATAATCATAAGTGTTGAATTGATTGATATTCTTTTGGCATTTAAAAGAAAATTTATTGAGATCCTTATTTTTAGACATTTGAATTTTGAATAATGAAAATCAACACCTACGCTTATAAATGTTTAAAGGTCGAATGGTGCCAATCTTATTAAGTAGGGTAATGATTTTTGTTGAAAGTTGTTAAGACACTAGTAGAATTATTAGACTCAAAATGGTATCTTAAGTAGATCATAAAATCTTGATTTGTTAGATCCTTGGATGAGAGGATTTAGTTTTAGTTGTTAAACTTCGAAGTTTAGTCTTGATTTTAGAATAGAATTTTGGTTAAGGGAATTAGATGCTTCCTTGTGCCTCAGAAAAGTCACTATCTCTGAGACCTTGAGTGGTCAAATTCAATCGGATGAGTCTTGGGCTTGAGCGTTGCTTATGTGTCCTAGAGGTCCTAACCTTGTAGTATAGGTTGGGTGGGTAGTTAATTTAATTTCAGTGTTTGGCTAATAATTATTTGTTTTACGCTTCAGTTGGTTGTGATGTGCTAACTACATCATTATTTTTTGTTTTGTGTTGAACTTATATCATTGTTATAACATTAATGTGTTGGCCTAGTATCGTCGTTTATTTAGATGAAGTGTAGATGATAATGCCTTTTTATGCTATCATGTTGATTTTGATATGTTATAATCATGTCATGATGATTCCATTACCCTAACATTAAAGAAGAAGAAAAAAAATGTACTTCATTTGTTGTCGTAACGGAGGGGCCTTTACACATGGTATCAGAGGGGGTTCATCCTTGCGATTGTGGATAGCCAGGATTTCCACTATAGTAAAACCATGAGTATTAACCCTTGCGTTAATTAAAATCCTTAACATGTCCATGTGGTAATTTCATTTAGAGGACACCTCAGAGGTTCACAACATGGTGTCATGGAAGGAGGTGCGATGCCTCCAGAAGTTCCAACACCCTCGGATTTGAACCCCCAAAGGGAAAAGCAAGTCCTTGCGATGGATTCAATTGTTGTAAGGGATGATGATGGTCTGACAAGTGCCTTCCAAGTAATGTCAAAGGACCTTGATTCACCATCGGTACTAAGATGAGGCCAGGGCACCTGTACCCCTGAAGGTCCATAGCACACCCTAGCTAGTATCGTTAGCATCCACTGAGAACTTGAGAGAGTTGAAATCTCAATTCCACGAGTGTCGCGGATGGTTGTGTCATAGAGGCACGGTTGTAGAGTAAGGCGTTGTGCTTCACACTTCGCGATTACGACCTCCAGCATGAAGATCTGCATGGTGGTATTTCAACTGAAGGGGAGTGCTCTTCTATGGTGGAAGACACTCCTGCCACATTTGGACATGGTCCTTGACGACGTGTCATGGGAGTTGTTCAAGGAACGGTTCCAGGAGAGGTATCTTTTTGAGGAATTCATTGAGTGTTAGCTCAACGAGTTTTACACCTTGCGACAAGGTAGTTTCACAATGCCCAATTACGAGGCCCGTATGGAGATGCTTCGGTATGCTCTACACCAATTTTCCTAGAAACTTAAGGTCAAGAAGATGAAATTTGGCCTTATTGTTAGAATTCAACTTCTAGTTCGGGTACCAAGATTAAATGACCGAAGAAATTTTGTTGGACTGTGGGGAGCCACATTACTAGCATTACCTCCTAGAGGAAAGGTCCAGAGCATTTGTATCAACTGGATCCACTACCGTGGGAGTTTTGGGCAAGTCCCATCAGATTCTTGTAGCGGTGAATAACCACCAAGAAAATCACCAGTCGAGTGTGCTCGAGACGTCAGGTATCGTTGCTGACCAGACGCTTAGATTTTATAAATCTCAGTGCTACTGAGAGTTTCATCTCTGGTGCAGCGCTAAAAAGGATTAAGGTAAAGGCAATAAAAAAGGTTGAGTTTATCTTTGTATAGATGGCTTCGGGAGCCAAACATAAGGTTGGAGGAAAGGTTACAGACTGTACCCTCAACCTGAGAGAGTTTGTCACCAGGGCCAACCTGTGTGTGATGATCTTAGGATCTTATGATGTCATGATCAGTATGGACTGGTTGGAATCGCATGAGGTGATACTCAACTGTAATACCAAATGATTGATCTTGGTTGATGATGAGGGACAAAGATGCGTGATTGTAGGTCGGAACTAGGGAGTTTCCCTAAGATTTATCTCTTCCTTGCAGTTACGGAAGAGCTTGCACAAGGGATGTAATCTTTATGTGACCCTTGCATTAAATGGAAAAGGAGTAGCGGAAGGTTTAGAACACCTACCGGTGGTGAGAGATTTTGAAAACATCTTTCTAGAGTAGTTACCTAAGATGCCACCAGGGAGGCAATTGCAGTTTACCATAGACCTAAAATCGGGGACTGAAACAATAGCAAGAACACCTTATCGTATGTCAACCCCAAAGTTATAGGAGTTGAGAATGCAACTGAAAGAGTTGTTGGAACTGGGACTTATACGTCTGAGTGTGTCACCGTGGTGTGCACCTATTATTTTCATACGAAAGAAAGATGGGTCGCGGAGACTCTGCATTGACTACCATCAATCGAACAAGGCAATGATCAAGAATCAATATCCATTTCCAAGCATTGATGATCTGTTCGATCAGATGATGGGTGTGATGGTTTTTTCCAAGATCGATTTGCGATCAGGGTATCACGAGTTATAGATCAAGAGGATGAAGTCCCTAAGACCGCCTTTAAGAGAAGGTTTGGACTTTACGATTTTACTGTTTTACCGTTGGACTGACAAAATCCCCTGGGGTACTTATGAGTTTGATGAACATGTTGTTCCACAAGTAATTGGACAAGTTCATCCAATCATTCATTGAAGATATTTTGATTTACTCTCGGACGTCGAAGGAGCATGACAAACACTTGCGCTTGGAACTATAGTGTGAGAAAGAGAACAAATTGTATGGGAAGTTGTCCAAATGTTCATTTTATCAATTGAAGATTCACTACTTAGGGCATGTCATCTCTGAAAAGGTATCCTTGTGGATCCAACAAAGGTCGAGGTTATTATGGAATGTCCTGTGTCGACGAATGTCCCAGAAGTGCATTGCTTCATGATTTTAGAAGGATACTATCGACGGTTCATCGAGGGATTTTCGAAGATAGAAAATTCGATCACGGAATTGTAGAAGAAGAACAAGAATCTTGTTTGGACCGAGAAATGCACAGAAGAATTTCGGAGGCTCAAGGAGATGTTGACAATGACACCGATACTAAAGGTACCTAACATGGGCACAAAATTCTTGGTATGTACTGATGCATCCAAGGAAGGCTTAGGAAGAGTCTTGATGCAAGGCGATCGAGTGATCGCTTACATCTCAAGGGAAATGAGAAGGCATGAGGAGAAATTTGCGACACACGAAATGGAGTTGTTAGCCATTGTTTATGCCTTGAAGGTTTGGAGACACTACCTTGTTGGACAAAAATTTGAACCAAGGACAGACCACTGTGGACTATGACACATCTTTATCCAAAGCGACCTGAACGCACAAAAACAACATTGGTCGAAATTACTTAGCGAGTACAATTTCAAGATTTATTACATAAAAGGAATAATGAACCGAGTGGAAGATGCATTGAGTCGGAGACCACACATCTTTTCGGTGTTGCCTCTTAAGACGAATCTACGTGGAAAAATTCTATATTTACAGTGTGACGATGACTGATACAAAGAGGTCAAGGCTTTTATTGGAAAAAACACAATGATGGTACTAATATTTGAAGGATTTATGTTGAACGACGATGGACTACTGATATTTAAAAATTAAATTTACATACCACCGAACAACGAGTTGAGGAGTTTGATCATAAACGAGGCTCACAGAGTAGTGTACATGGCTCACTCAGGAGTCACGAAGATGAGGGTGGACATTAAACTGCTATTCTTCAGGAAAGGAATGAAGGAAGACATAATCAACTATGGGTTAGATGTCTGGAATGTTAACAGGTAAAGGTTGAACATAGACATCTAGTAGGATTAATACAACCACACGCTATTTTAGAATCGAAATGGGAGGTTATTTCGATGGATTTCATTGTTGGATTTCCACTGAAGGTAAGGAGACACGACTTGATTTTTTTTTTAGTCAATACTCTGATGAAGAGTTCTCATTTTATTTTGGTGTGTACGACGTATTAGGCACCTGACATATCTAGAGTTTCCATCAGTGATATTGTGAGGCTGCATTGCGTACCTAAGAGGATTATATCCAATTGAGGATCAGTGTTACTGGACGATTTTTTACTAGTTTCCAATAGGCCTTGGGAACCCAACTTAACTTTAGAACTGCATATCACCTGGAGACTAACGGGCAGACCGAACAAACAAACCAGACCTTGGAAGACATGTTGTGCATGCACGTGATGGACCAACAGGAGCGTTGGGAAGAATTCTTGCAACCTGTATAATTCACTTATAACAACATTTACCAAAGCACCATTAATATGGTGCCCTTCGAGTTTATTTATGGGCACTCGTGTCGGATGCCTTTCAGTTGGGATCGTCTTGAGGATTGGGTCATGGTGGGACCAGAAGCGATCCAAGAAACGGAATATTAAATGCAAACTATAAGACAAATGATCAAGGAATCACATTATCGGCATAAGAGTTATTCCGATGCATGCTATGTCAACCGTATTTACGATGTGGAGATCGAGTATTTTTGCGGTTGAAACCGCGTAAGAGTTCGAGCAAGTTTGGAAAGGGGATAAACTATCTCCTAGGTTCATGGGATCCTACGATATTGTGGAAAAGAGAGGCTCGTGGCCTATTGACTAGCCTTTCTTGATTCTGGAGGCATATGCACGATGTCTTTCATGTCTCTGTTTGAGACATTATGATTAGTGATCGTACACATGTTTTGACTTGAGCACCTTGCGTGTTTCGGATGAGGGTGCGCTCATGGCTGAGTCGATCCGCATCTTGGATCATCGCATTTGACAACTACGGTGTCGAATAGTAGATGAGGTCAAGGTCTAGTGGGACAACTATAGTCCACACCTGGCGACCTCGGAGGATGCATATGCTATGCACCAACAGTTTCCATTTTTGTTGGATAGATAGACTTATGATACTGTGATACAAATTATTTCGAAACTTATATACTATGAAACTTCGGGATGAAATTTAGACCAAGAGGGAGTGTATGTAACATCCCACCCTTGTGCACACTCAGTGAACTTATTCTTTGAGGACACTTGCTTGCAAGTGATCCAGATTATTATACCATTGACCGTTGATTATTATTACGAGGCATTATGGATGTGATTATATATATTTTTTTTTATTGACTTAGACAGGTGCTATTGAATCGGTTCTCCTCAGTTGAATCAGTCCTCCTTAGTGTGCAGGATTTGGACCTCGAGCATGCTAAGTCATTGATGAAACCCTTGGACTCTGGATCGAGTCTGGGAGTGGACTATTGGGGTTTGATTGTTGTATATATATGACGTACGTGCATCTGATTAGATGTTATGATTATGGATGTTATTCTGACATGATTCATTGATGATGAAAGTTAACGATAGCTTGTCGACCAGACTTACATGTGGAGTAGAGGGGTCACGCACAACTACCAGAGACGTTGAGGGAGAGGTGTTGACACGCTGCAGTAGCCATGCCACAACCTACTAGCACTCCCATTGTGGCTCGAACTGTAGGTTAACGATTACCTAGTTCGAGAAGACCCACGATGTCGTGAGGGAAGACTGTGACATGCGCTCACAATGATTCTAAGGGGCGTGCAATAAGAAAGGGGCCTTATTCCTTAGAGGCCCTTAGTCTCCCACAAGATCACCTAGTAGATTATCGACTCCCAAGGTTTTTTATGTCTACCAAGTCATTCAAGAGGCGAGTGTAACCCTTGGAGCATAGAGTGTGTCGTGAAGGGCACGTCGAGCAAGAAAAATGGAAAGAGGCGAGTGGCACCGTTGAAGCACATAGTGTGTCCTGAAGGGCACATCGTGCAAGGGAAACAAAATTAGGCGAGTGGAACCCTTGGAGCACCTAGTGCATTCTGAAGGAAACATCACGTTGTTAACTAATAAGAGAACAAACCTAGATGGTCTTAGAACTAATAATGTGATGAGAAATATTTAAAACCATTTTCCCTAATAAAATGTCTCCCAACCTTGAAAAATAAAATCTAGGTCTAAAGTAATACTTGTGGTAAAAAAATAAAAATAATAATAATCATCATTAAACATCTGACGAAAAGGGGGTAAGAAAATTGATTAAATGATTAAAATCAAATTATTGAGAGATTTAAAATTTTAAAAAAGAAATGATTGTTTTGTTACACATGCTAATTAAAATTTATTAAATAAAAAGAAAAAGGGGAAAAAGATAATTTTCTACACTTACTAATTTGAGTTTAGATAAAAAGGGAAAGAGGAAAATTTAAAAGAATTAGTAAACTAAAGGGAAAAGGGGGAAACATAAAGAAAAAGGGAAATACAAGGAAAAAGAAGAATGATCAACTTAGCAAGGAATCTTGTCTTTAAGAACTTTCTAAATTGAACTCAACTAGTAAATTACTAAGGGGGAAAGTCATTAAATTGTGTAAGGGAATATGAGGACACCTAGGAGCGATTCTAGGAATGTTTTTAGGTGGGTGAGGGAAATAGGAGTAATTAAATAGTTAATGAAATTAATTTTCGGTGCAATGAAGGGGATGGGTGACACATGTACGGGGAGGATTTTTCTGAATTAAATTATTGCGCAATAAATTAAATGGGAATTTGGGAAATAAATGACTTAGAAATTCTATATAAAGGAGGGAGGAGGAGAATGATGGATGTCTTTTGTCATGCATAACGTTACGTTGCAGAATTTTAGACTTGACTCGCTTAGCTTGTGGGAGCTAGGATACCCAACTTGGTGAGGAGTTGTAACTTGGCCTAGTGAGCGAGGTGGGAGCTAGTTGCTCTCTGGTTCAGTGTACGTGGCCCCTTTGCGGCTCGGTGGGGTAAGGGGGAAGAAGAGTACCTCTACCGTTGGCTAGGAGGTACCGATGAAGTCTTATTGGTCGGCAAGTGGGAGCTGCACAGAGCGCGCGGGACAATGACCCAGAGAGGATGACTTGAGCTACGGTACACATGCTCTTATTTTGCATGGTAGATTATTATTTACTTTATGCTTTCATTTCTATACTTTTAACTGTGTAAAGACGGTGTTGACTTAGCATTTTATTGAGAACTTAATTTCCCCATAGCCTTAAGCTCGCTTCTTGACTTGATTCCCTTGGCATTCGGTCCTTGATGTTGTGGTTGTCATGTTGTTTTTAACTGATTATTATGAAGAGTTTATGTTTGGTCTTCATTCTCATCCCTAGTTCGTCAGTCCATGTGTTTCCCTAGCTGTTTACCCCTTATCTATGCATATTGATCTCCACCTTACAATGGTCTCTTCATGTTATATCACCTCTTCTTCCTATTTGTTCTTGGCATTTGAAAACTAGATTTAGTACTCTCTGCATTCAACACCCTCAACCACAAAATTTTTAACTCTACATTTTTATATATTGCAAGATAATTTAACTCTGCGTTGTATTACCTTCCTGTCCACTTAAATCTACGTTTTATTTTTATTTGATGGCAATTATTCTCAGCACTTCAACACACTTCAACACACAGTCAATTTTACTCTCTGCATTTCGTTTTTAATTTTCCCCTTTTCTCAGCTTTTGGGTGATGCCCCTTTCTTGCGTTTGTGTGGAGTCTCGAGCCTGTACCTCATCTTTTACCTCATCGAACAACAACTTTGTTATTGTGATTTCGTTTGCTGCGAATTATTTTTACTTCAGTCCCGCGACATCCTTTTTATTTAATCATAACCTTAGACAGATCACTTGGTAGCTTCTATAATAATCCACTACTTAGAAATAGAGAAAGATCTATAATGTTGTGAACTAAATTATCATCCCCGAATTTTAATTTTTTTTTTCGTACCTTCAAGTGAATGCAGGTCGGAGATCTTAAAATTATATGGTCGTTGACAACCATATTTTACATTATATTTCAGACCATTAAAGTTGTTGTAACAGATTTCAGAAATTGCTCTCAGCTTTTGAAGTTTTCACTATCTAGTAATGTCTTAACAGGAGGCATACCTCAGGAATTTGACAAGCTGCGACATCTGGAGATACTTTATCTTACTCATAATCATTTGTCACTGATGGTCGCTATCTTGGAGCAACATTGGGCCATAATGGACTCTGTCCTGGCCGTTTCTATGTAACCTACAGTGGGCGAGTTATCATGGCAAGTGAAGTGGGTGTTGTCGACATTCCACCTGAGGACATTTGCCAAAAGGGGAGACTTAATCCTGTCATGATGCTACTTGTAGATTTTGAGAAACATGTTATTGTAGATGATCAGGCCTTAAAAAAAACATTATTCCATGTCACGACCCTATTCTAAATGGATAAAGAGACATAAAATTATTCTCAAAGATGTTGTTTGTTCTGTTCCAGAAGCAGAAAGAGCACCTGAACAAATTATTGGATCAGTAAAGGTTGACGGTTTGAATGATACAATGGAAAACATGGGAATATATGGTTTTTTATCGCCATTGAATCCTTATGGGTATACAGTTGAGGCTTTGGAAATGTTGTTGCTTCCTATGGAAAAATATGGAACATAATCTCTTGGTTCTATGGGGAACGATGCACCTTTAGCTCTAATGTCAAATAGACCTAAAATAATATGTGATGTTTGCTCAAGTGAAAACCCCTCCTATTGATCCAATTCGTGAAGCAATTGTCACCTCAATGGAATGCATGATTGGTCCAGAAGGGGATCTTACAGAAACTAGTGAGAAGCAGTGTCATCGTCTCTCTCTTAAAGGTCTTATTCTTTCCATTGAGGAAACATAAGCAATTAAAAAAATGAATTACCGTGGTTGGTGTAGAAAAGTGCTTGATATCACATTTCCAAAGGAACGTGGACCTAAAGGATTGGAAGATACCTTGGATAGTTATCTTGGGGACTTCAGTTGGGCTAGGTTAGCTATCTGCATCTTGTCTAGTTTTAAGAGTTTTAATATGTTTTCGCAGAAGAAAGTCTGCGTTGTCATAAACCGCTGCAATGAGATTAGGGACGATGCTCAGGAGCCGACTCTAGGAGATGAAGATTATGGCAGGTGGTTTCAGGAGATATTGGGGCATTACCATTCGTGTGATGATTGGGGCATTACCATTCGTGTGATGATGGGGGAAGACCATTCACGATGTGCTCGTCGGTGGTGGTGCAGAACGTGGAGGCGCCGACAAGCAGGTTCTGAACGAGGAGGATCTTTCTCGGCTAGACAACGCGTTTGAATATTGCACTCTAGGCTGCAAAAGCCTTGGCCTATATTTCCACCTCACACTTCCCTATGACCTGCCTCATATGCATATGTCGCAGATGAGAAGGCAGGAGAGATTAGCAAAACTTTCCAGGGAGGAAATTTACACCGTTCCGTCGCCACTACTGTATTCTTTGGAGGGAATACAAGATATAGTTGAGTGGAAACAAATAATGGAGTTTCAAATTCGGAATAAGTCTTTCTTAAGCTCACTGCCTGTGTCTTCATGCACACTAGGGACGCGAAATACCTTGGATTTTTTAACAATGTCGTGGCTAAGTTTGGCAACTTGGTTCCCTGACTGTATCATGTGGATCTATTGGAACACTTGTTGATCATGGATAATATTGAACGCCTTGGAGTGGATAGACACTTTGAAAGGGAAATCAAGGAAGATCTGGATTATGTGTACAGGCATTGGAACGAAAGACGAATGGAGCAGGGTAGTTTGAAAATTTTCATTGTCGGCTTTATACTCATCATTTTTGGGTGGCTCCATCATTGTGATCAGTCATTGCGTCCATACGGGGATGGGAATATACCAAACCAGTATCAGCACTTCTATTCTCCAGTTTCTTTATATTTTTAGCCAGACCAATCTGTACAGACGTACTCTGAAGGCTTGCCTCGCCTTCGAGGTCTTGTACAACAATGCTAAGAGCATGGATGGAACTCAGATACCAACATTCATTCACCCCAAGATTCAGTGTTGATCGCATTATCATTTCAAGACATTGACGAAGCAGAATATTTTGTTGGTGGACCGACTCTGAGAAGATTGACTTAGCATATCTGTTTATGGAATCCCTTAAAGATCAACAACAGAGTTTGAATTTGAGTTTTCCATGGGAGAAAATCTTGATGGGCAGGCCACAGCTGGTTTTTCTACTCTGTGATTAGATACAATCAATTCTAATCTCATCAACCAAGCAGAATGCTGCACCACAAATGTCAACACAGAATGATGGTTGTTTGCTTACTCAATGTTGGGTAATATTTAAGTGGTGTTTACAGTCTGAATACTTGGAGAGGGAAATTTTTCACCAAATCGGATGCGCCTGATAAATTGTGTGCTCATAGCAGCAATATCATTTCAAGATAATGATAGAGATATTCACAACGGGTCCCCATGCATATCACTTGAACATGTCAAACCTGAATCAGAAATCATGTTTCCAAGAGTTCTTATGAAAGAATTTATAGAAGTTGTAGAGGTATTGTTTTCTTTACATCGAAGATACTTCCGGCCTACTTTGGATTTGTGGGCTTCCTCAGCTTTGGCAGCAACTAGTCTAGGTCAAAGAGTGTTCTCCAAAGAGCTTCCAGAGGATGGCCAATTTGTTTTGCCAAAGCTTGTATGCTTAGTGTTGGAATCATTTACAAGGTATCTGGGGTCACATCCTAATCCAAAGAATGTTTTCCTGTCATTGTGGAAAAACTGCTTGAACCATTATTGTCGCTGCTAAAAGTTCTGACAGGAGAATTCAATTCTAAAGAACGCTCTAAGAATGATGTTGCATAGCAGACCTTGAGACCACGGCTTTGGGATTTTTGTTGTTTAGGCTGCATCGGTACAATGTATCTCCAGCTGTTTTCGACAACTTCAAAGATGCCAATGGTAAATTCTTTTTCTCGACCAGTCCATTCGACAAAGATGGAGCAAGCATGCTGAGCCTTTATAGAGCTTCCTAGCTCGCATTTCCTGGAGAAAACATTTTAGATGAAGCTAAAAGCTTCACTACTGAATATTTGAGAAAAATGAAATTTTCAGTGCATGGAACGACAAACAAAACCTGAGCCAAGAAATTAAACACACCCTGAAGACTTCTTGACATGCTAGTGTCCCAAGAGTGGAAGAATTTTTTTTATGTCAAGTGTATCGCCCAGAATATGCACGCCTAGCAAAAAACGTTTACTAGCTGCCCTACGTCAGTAACGGTTCAAAGAGCTCGCAGACGCACCTGTCATTCGTAGAATTCCATGAAGAGGAACCGTTTCAGATTCCTGGAACACAAAGAGTTTTAGATTTTTCTTTTAAAAGATAGATGGATGTAACGAAAAAGGGGGGCGCAGGGGGCGAACTGGGAAAAAACCTCTTGTGAGGAGGGGTTCATTGGTATGCTGAGTTAATTTGTAAACCAGGAATGAAAAAATACATAAGATTTTTTACTTGTGACTGTGAGATTCATCATGGTCGATTTCTTTCAGTATGTTTTTCCTTATTTCAGCTGTGTTAAATTTGTTTGGAACTCATTTTATATTCTCCTTATCCACAATTGATGTGTTGTCATTATCATAATGTTTATTTCTTCCTTATTCCGTCACGACTATGTACAAGTTTGTTTTCCTATATCCTCGTTTCATTTCATGTTCCTAACTGATGTGCTTCATTATACTTTAGTATGACCACTACTATAGCGAATGAATTTTGGTTTTCTGTAATTGTTTACTGTCTTTCCTCTGCCTCTGCTACATCGGCCTTTCCTTTCCTCTTTCTTCTACCGCATCATGATTATCAAATCACTGAAAGATAGACTTACTTTGCCTCACTTTCCGCAAGTTATATGATCACTACTATCATCTCCTTTCCTTGGTTTTCACTTGACTCCATGCCCAATGGACCATTTCCCTGGTTTAACCCCTAAACTTTAAAAATCCAAGACTATCATTTACCCATAAATCTGCCCAACATTTCACGCTTACTGAAGATCATATTGTGACATTGTTGGAGAGATCCCTCTTGGGTTGGGGGAGGGCAGCTTCCAATCCAAAGTGGTTCGAGGTTGCCTCGGGATTGATTTGTTGTTCTGAGTGTCAACAAAAGTCTCCATACATTTAATTGGTAAACTCGAAGTTAAGACCATAAGAGTCGCCCAAATTTAGTTGTTGTACCTTATTTTTTAATTTGTTTTGTCGAAACTTGAAATTTCGAGGGTCTCTGTGTAATTTCATTTTAATCTGGATTTGGTGTTTGTTTAAGTCAATGCACAGTAGATCTAAAATTCGTAGTCTGAGATTTTCATGGACGACGTGAATAATTGTTGTGAGTTTCAATGATTAATGAGAACTACAATTTATCGAAACTACACTTTATCGGATTGTAGACCAGGATTATAAGAGAATATTGTGGTCGTAATAATATTATACTATCAAATCATAGTTGGCATAATCACTATAAATATTATGTGCAATCTCTGATTAGCCACTACAGTTTGTCGTAGCGTTTTTGTACAATTATCAGTTGAGTTTTCTTCTCTATTGATGATAGTGTAACCCTACACTTCAACCGTGCGTGGAATATTCACATAACAATGTAACTGAAATCGACTGGTGTTATCTATCCCTTAAATAAATAGTTTTTTATGAACTGAGAATGCGTTAACAAAGGAAGGCTACAATTGGATTATTATAAGTCGATTAATGACAATTAATAGTTGAAATATTGCATAGAGCGCCAAGCTAATCTTCCCTCGAATAGGAAGTTTGTTTACACATTTTAAGTTTGAGATAAACTAAAACTTGTAATGGATGGCGTTCAGTGTGTTAAGAATGATACTCATGATTTTAAATAACATCATTGTTATGTTGATTTTATTGTTCTGAGCATATTACTATACTTAGGAATAGTAAACTATATTGGATTTGTAAAGGATGCTTTAAACCTTTTTCAATAATAAAAAATTCTATTATATAAGTTCTAATTATAAACCCTTTATGTGGAGTAGGGACTAGTATATACACTTAGAATGGAAGGAAAATGATTTAAGGATGTCTAGAGTGAATTAATGAACTAAATAAACAATTGTTTATGGAAGAAGTTAAATTAAGTCTCCTAAATAAAATTTTAGAAAGAATCTTTAGAGTCCTTAGGATTAATAAAATTTTAGAAAGAATCTTTAGAGTCCTTAGGATTGGAAATAATATTATCAACTTGGATTTATTTAATAACATGACTATTAAAAAGAATTCTTAAATGATTAGACATCAATGACTTTATTAATATAATCATAAGTGTGGAATTGATTGATATTCTTTTGACTTTTAAAAGAAAATTTATTCAGATCTTTAGTTTTACACGTTTGAATTTTGAATAATGAAAATCAACACATGCGTTTATAAATGTTTAAAGGTTTAATGGTGTTCCTATCTTATTAAGTAGGGTGATGAGTTTTGTTGAAAGTTGTTAAGAAATTAGTAGAATTTTTAGACTCAAAATGATATTTTAAGTAGATCATAAAATCTTGATTTGTTAGATCCTTGGATTAGAATTTTTAGTTGTTAAACTTCGAAGTTTAGTCTTGATTTTAGAATAGAATTTTGGTTAAGGGAATTAGATGCTTCCTTGTGCCTCAGAAAAGTCCCTAACCCTCAGATTTTGAGTGGACAAATTCAATCGGATGAGTCCTGAGCTTGAGCATTGCTTACATGTCCTAAAGATCCTAACCTTGCAAGATAAGTTGGGTGGGTAGTTAATTTAATCTCAGTGTCTAGTTGATCATTATTTGTTTTACACTTCAGTTGGTTGTGATGTGCTAACTACATCGTTACTTTTTGTTTTGTGTTGAACTTGTGTCATTATTATAACATTAATATGTTGACCTGATATCGCCATTTATTTCGATGACGTGTAAATAATAATGCATTTTTATGTTGTCGTGTTGATTTTGAAATGTTATAATCATATCATGATGACTCCATTACCCTAACATTAAAGAACAAAAAGAAAATGTACTTCGTTTTTTGTCCTAATAGAGGGACCTTTACAGTATAATTCATATAATATATTAAATATATTAAATAATGAAAATAATAATTTTAATTTATAAATTAAATTGCTAAAGCATTTATAATATAATGTATTAATTAACTAAAAAAATCTAAATGCATTAATACATTAATATTATATAGATACAACTATATACTAAAATATATTAATACAATATGATAAATAATTAAAACAATAATGTCATTTATAAAAGTATTAAGCATGGACCTATAATGTAATGTATAAAGGTAATGTATTAATTAATTTAAAAAATACATATATACATTATTAGTTAAAGTATTTTTTAATCAATTTATTCAATTATATTGTATTGTATAAATAAATTATTAAAATATTATTAAGTAATACATTAATAAAATATTTAAATATTAATAAAGTATTAAAGTATCTAGAAGTAGAATAATACTTTAAATTAATAAGTATTAGTAATGCATATATTGTATAAATAAATTATTAAAATATTATTAAGTAATACATTAATAAAATATTTAAATATTAATAAAATATTAAAGTATCTAGAAGTAGAATAATACTTTAAATTAATCAAATATTAGTAATGCATCAATAAATAAAAAGATATAAATAAGACATTTTTAAATAAGTAAATTAAAGTATTAATACAATCAAACATTAAGCATAGATTAATTAACTATTCATACATTAATAAAGTAAAAATATATTAATAATGATTTAGTACATTAATTTAATAAAATATTTATGTATGAATACATTTATGTACTAAAGTATTAATTGTATTAATTAAACAATACATTAATTGTATATAATTAATGAATTAATACATGAATG
>ML780073.1:0-12563 GCA_009831015.1 Picea engelmannii | reverse complement strand
TTGATAATGGGTATTGTTTGCCACATTCTCATGTTATGAAGTGTTTTTGAAAATATGACGTAAGGATATGCATATATATAACATAAAGTGATGGGAGGTTTATGTGCATAGTATTGCGATATTACAAAGTTCATCGAAACGTGACGAAGGAAAGAGTTTTGTAATATAACAAAGTGTTTTCATGAAGGTCACACTACGATATGAGGATATGAAAGTATATCAAATTGTGATGTTATGTTTCATCAAATAGTCATGTCATCTCAAAGTGAGTAACAATGCAACATTATGAAGCTTGTCTCAATGCAACAAAGAAAATAGTTGTGTAACATGACATGGTTTTTGCATGAATGTCACACTGTGATGTGCATGGAAGGAAATGCCAAGTTTGGTGACATTTCAACATTACATGAAGGGTTGTATAAATTTGCATTTTTCTGTAACATCCTGCTCTTGCGCACGATGCAAGAACTTATTCTTTGAGGAAACTTGCTCACAAGTGATATGGATTATTATACTATTAAACATTTGATTTGATTATGAGGCGTTATGGGTTGATGACATGTTGTTTTTCTGCATTGACATAAACAGGTGCTATTGACTTAGTTTTGCTGACTGTGCAGGATTTTTGGACCTCGAGGATGCAGAGACATCGATGGAACCCCTGGGACTCTGGATCGAGTCGGGGAGTGAACTATTGGGGTTTGATTATTTTATATGTGATATTAGTGCATCTGATGAGATGATATGATTATGGATATATTTCTGACATAATTCGTTGATGACGTAGGCTAACGATAGCTTGTCGATCAGACTCACATGTGGAGTAGAGGGGTCATGCATGACCACCATAGTTGTTGAGGGAGAGGTGTGGAAAACATCCCTACCACAACCTACTAGCACTCCCTTCGTGGCTCGAACTATAGGTTAATGACTACCTAGTTCGAGAAGACCCACGATGTCGTGAGGGATGATTGCGACAGTCGCTCACAATGATTCTAAGGGGCGCGCAATAAGGCATGGGCCTCATTCCTTAGAGGCCCTTAGTCTCCCACGAGATCACCTGGCAGAGTATTGACTCCAAGGGTTTTAGATGTCTACCAAGTCAGTCAAGAGGCAAGTGGCACCCTTGGAGCATGTAGTGCATCTTGAAGGGCACGTTGCGCAATAAAAATGAAAGGGGGCGAGTGGCACTCTTGGAGCATGTAGGGTGTCCTGAAGGGAACGTCACGCAAGAAAAATGAAAGAAGGCAAGTGGCACCCTTGGAGCACGTAGTGCATCCTGAAGGGCACGTCACACAAGGGAAACAGAATGAGGCGAGTGGCACCCTTGGAGAACCTAGTGCGTCCTGAAGGGCAGGTCACATTGTTAATTAATAAATGGATGAACCTAGATGACCCTAGGAAGAATAACATGATAAGAAAAAAATTAAAACTTTTTCCCTAATAAAATGATGCCCAACCTCAAAAATTAAAATCTAGGTTTAGGTGAAACTTGCGGTAAAAGAAGAATATTTGTATAAAAAAGAAATACATAAATATATAATAATGATAATCATCATAAATCTTGTGACAAGAATGGGGTAAACAATTAAATTGATTTATAAAAATATTTTGGGATAAAATTTAAAAAGGGGGAAATAATTGTTTTACTATATTATGCTAATTAAAAAAAAATCATTAAAAAGAAAAAGGGAATAAGGGTAAGTTTCTGCACATGCCTTTTTGAGTTTAAATAAAAAGGGGAAAGAGGGAAATCTAAAATAATTAGGAAACTAGGAAAAAGAGGGAAACATAAAAAGAAAGGGGAAACACAAGGAAAAAGCAGAGAGTCTAACTTAGTAAGGTATCTAGCATTAAAGAAATTTCTAATTTAAACTCAACTAGTAAATTAATAAAGGGGAAAGTCATTAAAAATTGTAAGGGAATATGGGGACACCTAGGAGAAATTCTAGGATTGACTTTAGGTGGGTGAGGGAAATAAGGGTAGTTAATTAGTTAAGGAAATTAATTTTTGGAGGAATGAAGGGGATGGGTGACACATGTACGGGGAGGATTTTTATGAATTAAATTATTAAACAGTAAATTAAATGGGATTTTGGGAAAGTAAAGGACTTCAAAACTTTATATAATGGAGGGAGGATAAGGATGATGGATCTCTTATGTTTGCGTAATGTTGCGCTGCAGAAATTTATAATTGACTAACTTAGCTTGTGGGAATTGGGATACCCAGCTCGATAAGGAGTGGTAGCTCGGCCTTACGAGGCGATTTGGGAGCTAGTTGATTCTCTCGTTAGTGTGTGTGGCCCCTTTGTGGATCCGGGGGCTAAGGGGGAAGAAGAGTACCCCTAGCGTTGGTTGGAAGGTACCGATGAAGTCTCATCGGTCGACAAGCGAAAGCTGCATGGAGCACGCAGAATAAAAAATCAGAGTGAGCTACTTAGGATACATGTTTTTACCTAGTAAATTGCAACGATTATCATCTTATAGAAAAATCATTGCTCCAGTATTTACCAAAAATTTATCTCATTTCAGTGAATAGTTTAGCTCCTGTTAATTACCACGAATTTGTCATTAATGATGATTGTGTTTTGTTGTTAAATGTACCATGCCTTCATTAATTGGCAATGCGATTACAACTACTGGCAGTGACGATTTTATAGATGGAAATGCAGTTATATTTACTTTCTCTTTTGACAACGATTGCATATAATTCCAATCCGTGGTGAATAAGGTAGAACAACCTGCTTTAATGGCATTGCAATTGTATTTACTGGCTTTACGATTATGTTCTTAACCAACGATTTTATAGTTCCATTGGGTTGTGTGTAATGTGCACGAGTTTTTCTTTTAAGACAGCCTTAGTTGCCTATGTGCCTGACACTTGGTCCCTTGGACTGCACTACATTCAGACTTACCTTGGGTCTTCTTTGTTACCATATTAGGAGTACGCTTCATTTATTGATGGACTGTCTGGACTGTGTTGTCATTTATACATTCCTGAGTTAATTGTATTTAAGTCTCGCTTATGTTTAACGCTTGTTACTTATTGACAACCCTTCTATAAATTGATTGAATGCATTCTAATTCGGGTTGTGTTTTATTTAGATGGCTCGATGACTTGTCATCTACACGCCTTCTATTTTTTTTTAATTAACAACCCATGATTAATGTACACAGTATTGTGCAGCATTGGTAAATTATAATTACTTCTTATAGGAAATTATTAGCATTTTGACGACCTCTTCATTGAATAGACAACCTTGAATTGTTTAGATCGCCTTTAACTAACTCAGACTAGACTTGTTATTTAGTTTTAACCTTGATTAAATTGACTTGTCAATTACATGGTAAATGTAGTTTATGGTTTATATATTGATTAAATTAGATTTGTCAATTATATGGTAATGATGGACAAATGGTAATTAGACTTGCTAAATTGGTTGTATTTGATGTCTATTTGATGGTAAATTAATGACTAATTATAATTTAGACATGGGAGTTAGATTATACTTAATGTTAATTAGATGGTAATTTTATGAGTTTAGACTTGATGAACGAATAGGGTGTTGGCTAAGTCACGTAACAATTGCGTTTTTTTTTTCTTTCTTTGAATAATGTCGTATGGAGTCCTGTCGACCAGATGCTTGGGGTGTGGGCGTAGTCTTCTTGTCATTTGTTTCACATCCTAGTGCACTGGATTTTATTGAATCCTTGGTCCCATTGGCAAGGATGATTTTAGGGGCTAAATTTCACTCATGGGCTAATTTTCCATGGTTTTTCCCCAAAAACGATTCGCTATTCTAAAAATGATTCGCCCAAATTCTATAGGATAAAATTATTTTACCTTAAAAATAGCCAAAATTTTATACAAACTATATAAAATCCTTATAAATTTGAATATTTTTACAAAAATATCGCCAAAAATTTATAGTTGGCATATGAAGGATTAGTAAGATTCGCCAAGGTTTCTACATTTTAAAATAAATTTTCATCCTTAAAATCATCCCTGCCCATTGGTATGTGTTGTACCAAAGTTATTGGCGCGTATATCATATGGGGACGACATGATTCCTGATGAGGGGATCATGGCACGCCCTATTGGATAGCGACGATTGAGAGCTTGGTCGGATTCGATGTGTTCTGTGTGAGTTTTGTAAGTATCTTTAGGTGCATGGATGGAACACCTTCATGCATTTGGTTCACACACCTTGAGGTTCTAGTCCTGTTCGTCAAGGCCGTTGTGTCGAGAGGGGAATGTTTTCCCTTAGCTTGTAGGCATGACTTGTTTGCGTCGGGCGGGTAATCGTTCCTCCTTGTTGTTCTATGCATGTTTCACCCAGTTTCTCTTGTGCCAATGTGTGGTGTCATAGTTTCCTGTTGCCTGGACTGCATGCTTATGTTCGTCATCAGTGGTGTGGTTAAACTTTTTTCATCCTCTCCTTCTTTCCTAAAAAAAAAAAAATGTGCACTTATGCTTCACTTGTAGTCATAACGATGGGGTCGTTACATTTTCCTTGAGGGTTATATAAAAGTATGTCGTTCCTTAAGTGTTGTATTGTGTAATGAAGAATATGCTTGGGTAAAAAGAAATGTTATAGAATATTGTCATATTTTTAGATGAAAAAAAGAGGAGGATGACTTAAAGAAAAAAATATCATTTCAACATATCAAAGCAAGCTTATTGTAGAAATGAATGCTAATTTTATTGCATAAACACATAATAGAATATTTATATTTGAAGAGGTTAAATATAAAACCATGTGATACAGTGGTAATTTGAAAGTAATAAATAGATTTCCATTAAATGAATATTATTTAAGAGATTTGAGGAAGAAAAAGTGGTATGTGTGAAAATGGTCTTGCAATCTACTTTAAACAATATGTCAGATATCCAAATATGAGCAGCAATAATTTTATGAAGTTGACATCAATATTTTATACTTGTTTGTTGCAATGTGACAAAGGAAAGAGTTTTGTAATATAACAAGGTTTTTTCATGAAGTTCACATTGCGATGTGAGGATATGCGAGCATATCAAACCACAGTGCTATGTTTTGTGACATAGCGACATCATATCAAAGTGAAAAATAGTGTGATGTTATGAAGTTCGTCGCAATGTAACAAAGGAATGTTTTTTGTAACATAACATGGTTTTTGCATGAATGTCACAATGCGATGTGCATGGAAGGAATAGACAAGTTTAGTGACATTGCAACATTACAAGAAGGGTTATAATTCATATTGAATAATCATATGCTTGGATAAATATAAATTTTATAGAAGTCGACAACAATTTCGAAGGAAAAAAAGAGGAGGATGACTTGAAGAAAAAATCCCATCGCAAGATATCAAAGAAATCTTATTGTAGAATTGAATGCTATTGTTATTGCATAACAAGAGATTAGAATATTTATATTTAAAGAGGTTAAATATAAAATCATGTGATATAGTGGTAATTTAAAAGTAATAACTTGATTGTGATTAATTGAATATTAGTTAAGAGATCTGACAAGGAAAAAAGGGTATGTGTGAAGTTGTTCTTGCAGTATACTTTAAACAGTATGTCAGATGCCCAAATATTGACCATAATAATTTTATGAAGTTGACATCCATATTTTAGAATTGTTCGTTGCATTGTGATGAAAGAAAGAGTTTTGTAATAAAACAATGTTTGTGCATGAATGCCAAATTACGATGTGAGGATATTCGAGTATATCAAACCATGGTTGTTTGTTTCATCAAATAGTGACATCATCTCAAAGTGTGTAACAATGTGATGTTATGAAGTTCATCACAATGTCACAAAGTAAAGAGTTTTGTAACATAACATGGTTTTTGCATGAACGTCACATTGCGATGTGCATGGAAGGAAATGCGAGTTTTAATGACATTGCAACATTACATGAAGAGTTGTATAAGTTTATGTTTTTCGTCGAGGGTTATCTAAATGTATGTCTTTCCTTAAGGGTTATATTGTGTAATAAAGAGGTGTATGCTTGGGTAAAGATAATTGTTATAGAAGATTGTCACAATTTGAGAGGAAACAAATAGGAGGATGAATTAAATAAAGAATCCCATAGAAACATATCAAAGAAAGCTTATTGTAGAATTGAATGCTAATGTTATTTCTTAAAAGAATATTTGAACAATTATATTTGGAGAGGTTAAATATAAAACTATGTGATATAATGTTAATTTAAAAGTAATAAATTGATTTCCATTAATTGAATATTATTTAAGAGCTTTGGGGAGGAAAAACCGACGTGAGTGAAGTTGGTCTTCCAATATACTTTAAACAATATGTCAGATGGCTAAATACGGAAAGTAATAATTTTATGAAGTTGGAATCAATATTATAGACTTTTGAAAGGTTCACATTAAATTAAAAACATTAAAAACACATGAAATTATGTTTGACATTCATTAATTCAGAGGTCAATTGTTATATTATTCCATATTGAGACAATTTTAATGTAAAAAGATAGATAACTTGAATGGGAAGACCTATATCAACATTTCGAAATAAATAAATATTATCTTTGTTGTAGACATATGAATAACATAAGGCATTGCAACAAATGGAGACAAAAGGAAGGGGAAATAGTATACTGTTGACATGTTTAAAAGAAAAAGGAATTGGATATCAATAATACAATGACAATTAAACATTAATATTAAAGTCATTAAGTTACATTGAATGGCACATATCAAAATTTTGAGAGTAATAAAGGTTATGTTTGGCATAGACATGTGAATAAATATGTGAATTTGCAACATATGGACAACAATAATTGAATAGATAGACTTCTTAAAAAAAAAAAAAAAAATGTGGTCAATATCTTTAAAAAAATAAATATTTTTATTAAAAAAAGTTATGGTTTTAAGTACATAAAATATAGTATCCAAAAACCAACAGTTTTAAAAAGTCGTTAAATGGTAAACATAACAAAAACTATTCCAAATTACAACCATATTTATGACATATCCAACACCAATTAATGTTGATAGTAACTTGATGATCCCTTTGTCGTTGGAGTCATTCTCTGCATAGTTTTCTACCAGCTTCTATATTAGAAATATGTTGAAACTCATGAACCATTTCTTTCAAATTAGATAAACAATCCAAGGTCTCATTAAACATGTGTGTAGGAGTTCCACTTCTCCTACTAGTAATCTCTTGAATTCCAATAAGAAATGATTGTTGAGTTGTGATATTACGTATTGTTGAAATAAACTTTGATGCACTTTCAAAAGAAAAATAATAATAATAATAAATATTTAATATCGATGGAAAAAAAAGGTAAACATAATTAAACATTCATTCTTATAAATTATGAATACAATAGCTATATTGACCCCTTTTAAAAAAATGTTGTAAGAAAAACTAAATGACTAAAATATAAGTATTTGTTTAAATGAAATTTTAAAACTATGCAAACAAAAGTAGAAAGGTATAATAATTTGTAAGAAAAAATAAATGAGTAAAATATAAGTATTTGTTTAAATGAAATTTTAAAACTATGCAAACAAAAGTAGAAAGGTATAATAATTTGTATGGGAGAAAGAGTATGGCTGGATAAAAAAAAGGAAAACATAAGGAAACATTCATTCTTAAAAATTATGAATTCAATAGTTATATTGACCCCTTTTAAAAAATGTTGTAAGAAAAAATAAATGAGTATAAAATAAGTATTTGTTTAAAGGAAACTTTAAAACTATGCAAACAAAAGTAGAAAGGTATAATGATTTGTATGGGAGAAATAAATTCTTTGTTCATAGTGAGGAGAGGGAGATTGAAAATAATTCTTCGAAAATATTTGTCATCCAAAATGAAAGAAGAAGGTAAATTTTATTTCCTAAAAATGATGATCCCAAAGAAAAATACAATGCCTCAACTCAGACAACAATTGTTTTTCAACCCAGATAGAGAATGTGACAACAAAAACTGAATGCATAATTTTTTTTAATGTCACAAAGATTAAAATACATAAATAGACCCACTTGAAGAATGATATATTTTTTTTATTTCAATAAGTAATATGGATTTAATGAACATTTACATGTTTTTACAAACATTAAGAAATGACTATTTCAAGAAAACAATATCAAAGGACAAAAAAATGAACTTAACATAGACATTCTGTGTAAAGTGAAAATATTTAAATTGAATGTTACAATGATATGGACTTTAATTGTTCCTCTTATTTTCTCCTTATTGTAACATATGCACTTTTTTTCAACTTTGGATAGCTCTCAAAAGAGAAAGGTGGTAATATGCATAAACCATCTATTGATTTGACTCTTGATATAGATGTGAAGGTCAACCCTTGCTACTCTTTGTTTCCAATATCAATTGTTGCACGTTATAAATTCAACCACTGTGATTTGTGAATAGTAAGGGCCCATGCCATCTTCAGAGCAACTTGTTTACGATTTTCTCTTATAACTCGTGTGATAGGTATAATATTTGGATATATTGGGTCAAATGGAACACTGATGTACTTATCAAAAAGAAAAATTATGTACATTGGAAGTTGAGGAGGTTTTGAGCTGCACATATAGAATATATTCTAAATATAACCAAGAGCACCATTCACTAAGACAGCTTCAACACACAAATTACATGTTAACATGACACATTGTCAAGGGCATAAGAGAACTTCATGTTCCAATTAATCATCATCAACACCAAGAATTTTTGTTCGTTGTGTATGCTCAGCAACACATCATGCAATTGGAGAATTTAATGATTTCAACATCTACCTATTATGCAAGTTCACCAAATTATTTATTGTGAACAAGTGAAGTGGTGAATTAAATAAAGTCCTCTCCTCAAGAGGAAAAGTCATATCAACCCGTGACAAAATAAGCTCCCAATCATAAAAAATGGGTTCAACATTTATTATGTTCATTGACAATCCACGAAAAAAATATTTTTTAGGATCATTTCCTTTTGTATCGGAATATTGTATTCAAGGTGACAACAATGCTAAACTTTTTCCATAAAAATTTCCCCTTTGTATTACCTGCATACAAGGGCTTATCTCTGACAAGAGGAAATTGACCAAGGCCACCCAAAAGAATAATAGATCTACTACCAAAATGAGAATATTTATTATCTGGAAATGCTTCTCGTAATCTAGAATCAATCTGTATGAATAACCTTGTTCCTAAAAAGCTCATTTCATCTATTAAAATATATCGAATATGTGTCATTTATTCTTGAAATATTGTTATATAATTCCCCTGTAGTGGTCACATATCCTTAATAGGAATATTAAGTGTTTTTTTTTTTTTCATGTATATTAAAATAAGTTATTCATGTTGGAGCGAGAAAAGAAAAGGCCTTTTTCCATCAACTAATGAAGTAGAAAGAACATGTGAAATACAATGAATAAGAAAAGACTTTCTAGTGCCTACAGTACCATGAACAATCATTAGAAGAGGTTAAGGACTTTGATATTGCTTTGAATGTTGCAAAATGATATCAAAAGCAACTCGTTGTTTCTCTTCCAAGGAATATGAAGATGCATATCTGGGATGATTATTTTCAACAATAACACCGCTTTATTTTTCATTTATTATAAAATAAATAGCATCTCTTTCAACATCATTTGAATTTGTTGTTTTCTGCCAATAAAAATATATATCAAAGTCCCTTCGACCAAGAGTGTGAAAGTCAGAAACATTGACATTATTAGGAGGAACCAAAAGAGACAAAATCTACCATTATTAAAAATATTCTTCCATGTGGGTTGGTTGTTCTTGGGAATCATCATGATATTCAACATTTTTTGAAGAGACATGGGCTCGATGAACAAACCATGGTCGATATCGAAAATTTCTCCAATTTTTAATCACCGTTTCATCTGAAAGGAAAATATCAAAGGGAATGTTCCGAAATGGTTTGTACAAAATCAATTCAGAACAACATAAATTTTGGAATTTTTCTGAAGCCTCACCGAGAATAGAATAAAATCATTACCAAACTCTAACAATGGCATGTACATATCTAGGTTTCCAATATTCTTTCTTACGTTTGGAATCAAATGTCCAAGAGATTTTTGTTTCTATCAAACAAAAATGATCAATAAAATCAGGTCTTTTTTATATATTTCAACAAAACTATTGGGAGATGAAAATTGATGGGGGTTCTTTTGCATTTTTTTAAAAACCTTATACCCAACATTTAAGGAAACAAATTTATGATTGCAAAGTACAACAGGTAGATTTAGTAAAATATGGAAAGTTTCTTAGGCTCCAATGTCTTGATCAACAAGTGTTTCAATAATGAATATTATATATGCAGAGAAAGCATGATCTTATGAGGCACCAGAATTTGAAATTCTAGTTAGCTTATATTGATAAATTTTTGACCTATTTTTCCCTTTCGAAGCATACTTGCCAATATATTTCAAGACAACATGGAGGGAAACCATTGGTTGACAATCAACATATGCACAACATATTGAAAGAAGATCTAGATTACATAAATTTAACCTATAATCATTTCTTGTTGAATCATATTTCTTTCTACCTTTCTCATCTATGAATAATAGTGATTCATATTGAACCTCCCATGAACCATTTTAGTGGAAACTGAGAACATAACCTTTATTACACAATAAATAATCTACATTTTAGTTTGGATGTCTTCAGACATGGTTCAACAAATGTTCATAATCATCATGAGGATTGGAAGAAAAAATATGATCTATATTCAATAGGCATGGATTGTCATTGATGCTTAGAGGAACCATTATGTTTTGGTGATGAATGTTACATGGATTCCATGATGTTACATATCTATCAAAATATTTTTTTCCAGCATGCATATCTAAAGTATTAGACCAATCTAATATTTCCATGTTTAGAGCACCTTGCAACTATAAGAATATGTGGATGTGAGATGACCCTCTATGTTTCCACTCATATCTAGAAAATAAGAAGATATAGTAAACATATATAGAAAAAAAAGGACAACAACAATTGGGGAAAAAATTAGTTAGCATAAATACAACAACAAAATCATGTACCAAAAGTATTTAGCTCCAAGATGTTTTTGGATGACTTCTTCTCAAAAGATATTGAATCCATAATGCATAAACATGGACACAAGATGAGGGTACTTGATAGAATTCTCAATTTTTATACGATGTTTATTTAAACCATGATAATTTTCATTTATCGGCATCACATTATTCAAGTCCAACCACTTTTTGTTAGCTACACTTAAAGTAAAAAACTGAGTTGGACAACCCAACTGAGTAATCATGTCACTAAGTTCATTAAGACCCTTTGTCCAATAGGCTCTTGTACCTCTGAGTGAAGAACGAAAACACATAAGGTGCTCAGCCAATTTATTATCAGGTAAATTTATGAGTTGTTAATACAATGCTTCAATTGTTGTTGGGGAGTTATCATGTATATTTTTATTTAGAAAACTACATTAGTTTCTTGGCTTCGATGTCTCATTATCATGTTCAATTAGAAGTATAGAAAGTGAGGATGGATTCCAAACCTTTGATCAAAGTGTCTGAGTAGATGCAATCCATATTCATGAATTTGAATGTTACAAATATGTGGATGTAACCAATCAACTTCACCAATGGGTAATTAAGTGGGGAATTCCATGTCTAATATCCCTTGAGTATTATATTAATTGATCAAAGATGAACCAATATCTGGATATTCGACTGCTGGAATATGTGAAGACTCAACATTTTCAATAAATGTTCATATTTCTTCAATTTCTCTACGTTCATTGCGTAGGAGAGCAACAAAAGATGAAGGAAGAGAGTGAAAACAGTCAGTGTGAAACCCTTGAATGTCATCAACAATGTTATCGATTTCTTCAATATCACAATCAACAAATTTAAGCCTCGTTGACACATCTGTTGGGTTTTCAAGGAGAGCAACAACTGAGTTCATGTCAATTTGAGCATATTGATCAAATTTATCCATTTTAATTTCTTAATACAATGCATTCATCACATGTGATATCTTCACATAACATTCATAATATTTAGATTGGGCACCACATCTCCTAACAATTAGGAAGTCAAGATATTCAACACGTTGTGGAATATTTCTAGTAATCATAGAAATATCTTGAGCAAAGTTGATTGTGTGGCCACTATATTTGTATTTCCCACCACGAGCATGCATCACTTACAATATAGGATTGACATGTGATATGGGCATCTCTTCAAATTTGGCAAGTACTCTTAGAACATGTGGTTTCTCACCAGGATCCATGTGATTCCATCGAGAAAAATGATGGGAACCTCTCTCCTCCTCACACATTTTACAAATAGATCATTCAGACCACCTCAAAACTTGGATTCTAGGATATGATTCTTGGAAAACATGGCACATTTGGGAAATGTAGAGGTTATATATCTTCACTCAAAAAGATTTATGTATTACAATCATGTTTGGATGAAATTGTATATGTCCTCTTGGCATGGGACCATGTTGAGAACTAATGGGAAGAGTAAAATTACCTCAAAAATCAACTTCATCTTCAACAATGTTAGAGGGCCCACCCAAATTTGCAACAG